>JAXQQM020067406.1:0-69928 GCA_034641835.2 Pinus albicaulis | reverse complement strand
ACCATTGATTTTCTTCACCTTCTGCAAATAACGCTATCCCACAATTTTCAACCTTTAATTCCTTCTTTTTCCATACTTTGGAACTTGAAGGAAAATGTTGTTTTGGCTGGACTTTGCTCCTGCATTCAGATTCTTCATGGCCAAAGTTATTGCAATAAGCACATTCAACTTCATTTTGAAGAGGATAAAAGTTGTTATAGGTGTTCCTTTTTGGTTCAATATCCATTCTTTTCTTTCTAGATTCTCTTGTCATGATGGTTTTATATGCAACACATTGAACAGCTTTATGACCAAAATTGTGACATGAGAAACATTGTCCATTGAAGTAGAAATTTCTGCGATCATGAAATCTTCTATTTGAATTTACCTGTTGATTGTTGCTTCTTTAAGAGATATCCCTATTAGTGTTCCTTGTATTGTGGTGATCATGCTTTACCTGTAAATATTCTTTATTCCCTTGTTGAGTGGCTGAATGTAGTAAACCAGTTGTAGCTGCTTTTAGATCAGCTGAAACCTGAGAGGATTCTCCGGTATATCCAAGACCTGTCTTAATCAGAGGAGATCGTTGAACCTTGATAATCTCATCTAAGGTTTCAGATCCTTTAGAAAATCTAAGATTCAGAGTCTTTACTTTCTCAAGTTCTTTTCTTAGACTTACTACTTCACATTCTAATTTTTCATTATGATTCTTTGCTTCTTCATTCTGCCTTTTCAGAGTCTCTATGATTATTTTACTTTCTTCCAAGCATATTTTGAGTTGATTGTTTTGATCAAGAAAATCATTTTCATCTAGAGCATCCATAAAAGCATCCTTATCGTCTCTAGAATTATTTTCAAATGCCATGAGAAGTCTAAGATCTTGTTCAAATTCTTCCTCACTGTCAGATAACCCATCACTGTCTTCATTTGTATAGTATCTTTTCTTAGTGCTAGACCGGTTCTTATTTCTTATTGCTACTTCTTTCTCTTTAGCAGATGTTTCTTTATAAGGACATTTCGCAGCATAATGACCAATTCTTCCACAATTAAAACATTTGAAAGGAAGCTTACCTTTGAATCTTCCGGTTCCTAGTTGGAGTCTTCTCACAAAGTTTGCCTCATCTTCTTTTGAGATATATCCTGACCCTTCCGGTTTTTGAACTTCTTTCCCTTTTGTAGAAGCTTTAAAAACAGCTTCTTTGACTTCAAATTGTCCTCCTCTCCTCTTTTCGTATGCAGTCAATATGCCATGAAGTTGCACCATAGTAAGATTTTGAAGGTCCTGTTTTTCTTCAAGAGCAGAAAATTTTGACTCAAACTTGGCCGTTAGTGATCTCAGAAATTTCTCAACCAAAGTGGATTCGGTTATTGTTTCTCCCAGATTTCTCATACGGTTTACAACATCATCAAAACGTAAAAAGAAACCAGCAATATTCTCATCACTATGCATTTTTAAATTTTCATACTCAATTATGAGAGATTGAAGTTTTGCACTTTTTACCTTTGCATCACCTTCATAGCTTAGGATGATTTTGTCCCATATCTCCTTTGTTGTATTTAGCTACATGACTTTGACAAATTCTGCTTCAGTTAGACTTCTAGTTATAGCATTGACCGCTTTTGCATTTGATTCATAATTCTTTCTTTTAGTTGAATCTGTTGGTGTAGCAGCTGGATATTGATATCCTTGTTCAACAATGGCCCATATATCTGCTCCCATAGACTGAAGATAGGATCTCATCCTTATTTTCCAGAAGATTAAATTTCTTCCGTTGAAGAGCGGAGGTTTGATAGATGTTGTTCCCTCGTGATTGCTCATCCTGCTTGATCTTCCTTCTAGCGGTTAAGCCTTTTCAGAAGGACCTGCTCTGATACCAATTGTTGGAAAAATACTGAGAGGGGGGGGTGAATCAGTATTTAGGATTTACTCAGCATCTTTTTAGTTTTTCAATCTTTAGTAACACATACACTACTTTACTGAACCAGACTCGCGTATATACGTGGATACCCTTACTTAACTCGCGTATGCACAGAGATATTAATAAACAAACAATTCTTCACTTAGATCCTTGCATGTATTCATTTATCAGATGTTTATATAGCAGTAGACATGTGCAGTAATAACAGAATGAAACATCACACAAAAGCATCACACATGAACACCATGATTTTTAGGTGGAAACCCAAGTCGGGAGAAAACCACCGCTGCCGTTGTCTCAACCTTCAATATTTTATTATAGAGAAAAACTTCTTACAATCATGTACTGGTGCAGACTTATACCAGTACACATGCACCCACCTGCAGAAGGATACAACCTTCTCTCATTTACCAGCCTCACCTGGAAGGGAGCTTCAACCCCTTGCTCTCGTTTACCAGTCTCACCTGGAAGGGAGCTACTACCCCCTGATATTAGCACCAGCCTCTGCTGACAGTAAGCTTCTATTATCAGACTGAAGGCTTCAACCCTCAGATCCACTGCAGACCATGTTTCATCAATTTTCAAACTGGATCAAACAACTCCAACACAACCCTTCACTTATCACAAACATACTTTGCCCAATGCTTCCAAACAGAATAGTGAAACCACTGTAATCAGTATATCAGAGATAACCCAAACTTCAGAATAAGTATGCAGAAACACATTCAACCTTGAGCAACCATCAGTTCAGATATCATACGCGCTTTTCTTTAGATGGATCCGCGTATATATGCGTTTTAACTTAAGACAACCCCCGTATATATTCGTGCAACTTTTCAAACAAACCCTAACAGGTCATATGCACCTTTGTTGAAATATATCCGCGTATACATGCACCTTCAGTGAAGCGAACCTGCGTATAGATCTATAAAAGATAAACTTTGCAGAACAGACTAGATCTATGAACTTACCCAGATTTCTTCAACTTCTTCAACAGATTTGCGCCAGGTCTTCATCACTTCTTTTCAGATCATCCAAGAGTTTCACCATTTCAAGATCTAGAGATCTTGAACCTTCATTACGTTCATAGATACATTATAGAATCAGATATATCAATTAAGAGAAAAGTTCCACCATGCAGATATACTTCAGAGTGAAATATTCATTAAAGCCCAGACACATCCACACCTTTGCACAATGAATTTCTTCTCCTTATATAGGTTTACCCTTTATCAATACCAAGGGTCAAAACCACATTTCTTTCGATGGTAATCCTGGGCGGGGTCACATAGATGAATCATTACTCAATACAATGGGTCAATACCATGGCGGTTACCCCTAGTTTTGCACTTTATGAGCGCTTTTTCCCATACGCGACTTGGCACGTTATTTCCCGCGTGCATACGCGACTTCTCCTAGACAAATCTGCGTATGCCTTGAGACATACTATTTTCATCATAGATCTAGCACATACTGAATTCCTTTCTTTATTACCTTATGTTCTCACTGTAGATACATCATTTGACAAGTTCATCACGACACATTCTATCAAGCACAACTTCATCAAGTAGGTTGCCATCATCTTCATCAAGTGGGTTGCCATCAAGGACAACACTCAGCATCATATTGCCAACATTATGATGGAGTTGTGAGGGAGCAACAAGAATTATTGTTGCTTTGGCTACTCTTGGGAGAGTATGGGCAGAATTTTTCCCATACTTGGCATGATATTTCCGGAGAAAGGGATGGCACAATCAAAGTGAAAAAAGGCTACCCTTCAACATTGGAGTATAAGGAGGTACTTCCACATAGGAGGAATTTTTCCACATATAGCAGCATGATGGTGGATGAATTTGGCATATGTCATGTCAAATAAGGAAGTCATGGAGTGACAAGAGCCTTATCACTAAGGCCAACAACACTGACACTTGGGAGTATGTTTCTATTGATGGAGTGTTCCAAGGGGAGTATACATCCCTTCATTTTGCAGAATTTTATGAGAATATTCTCATGGGAGGACTCATCCATGGAGCTCACTTTCAGGCTACTCATTATGCATGGTAAAAAATGTATTTCTGTACCTATTGATCATTTCATTGACTCTTTACATTATCTCACCATCTATGTACAGTGCATTGCTCCACAAGAGGGAAAGATTATTCTTGGGTTTCATGGTCATTCTAGGACCAACACTTATGATGGAGATAACCATTCTCTACATGACTTTAAGCAAGTGTGTTGTTATTCTTATCATGCTCAGCTAGTATATAATGCTATTTACTACCTCATAGTAGATGAGAAAATACACATAGCTAGTAACTTGTTGAAAGACAACTTGCCACATGATGTTCTAAAATAGCAGTTGGAAAGACTCCGCTGTATCCATTGGAAATACTATTGGAACTATCCAAAATCACACCTAACCTTCATCATTTTTCTGATTTGGATACCATATGGTGATGATGTACCATTCTCTTTGTATGGGATGGATCGGGCCAGCATGATTCATGATTCTATGGAGAGGATCTTTGAAGATACAGTCTTCTTCTTGCCACTTGAGGGAAACATTATTGCAGCCCAAGATCAGAAGCTACTCTACACTTATCATAAGTGGAGAGAGAGATAGCATGGGGTAGGCTATTCTGTCTACCATGTTCATTTATTCAGCCCACCTACATTGTAGGAGCCAAAGGTGGAGGAGATTTTTCATGAGTTACCATTTTGGAGGGTGGCTCGTTTTGTATGGATGATAGCTTGGGGATGGGAGATTCACATGGGGATGATAGATCCCAGTATATATCAGATCTCATGCCTCAATAAGGCCTCTAAACAACACATTGTTTCCTCCCTAGGTGTTTTAATTCTACATGATGATAGCTATTTGTGATGGTCACCAAAAGTTAACTTGCACATTTGGGAGGGGAAACTTGGAGATGTATTGATGAGACAACATCTTGTTCCTTGGAGGAGTTTATCATATGAGGATGCTACAGGATGAGGCTCTTCAATACTATCCTTGTAGTTGCTTGAGGACAAGCAACATTTGGGAGGGGAGGATTGTAATATTCCTAAATTAGCATGCATCTAATTGGAATATTGATTTTTCTCTTAACCTATAGTTAGATGAATAAATGGTTAGAGAAGCCCATAAAAATTTATAGAAGCAATAAAATCCCTCTTAATGTGAAAATATATCATATTCATAGCTAGAAAAAACACCCTCATGTGTGAACAAGAGCTGATTCATCAAGACAAGGTCAAGTTTGACCAAGTCAACAAAGATAGAATGGAGGGAGTGAATCATCAATAGAGACAGCCATTGTGAATGTGGATTAGTTTAGACAACTACATAAAAGATGGATTGAAGACCCTTAGTTGTTAAAAGGGCTGGATCAGGTTGAATAGTTCAACCTTGACGAAATCAAACAACGTTATTATGGAGGAGTGGCATTCATGAAGGTACAACGCAGTTTTGGAGTGAGATTGATTGTGTGATGGTGGAAACCCTAATGAGTGGGACGCAAGGAAAGAAGGCACACATTGTTTATAATGAAGAGGATGGCAGCCATATGGGGTTAGCTTATGAATTATATTTGATATGTATGTTTAGACTTTTGCTCTCTTCAGCTGTTTAGCTAAGATTGTTGGTGTTGTTTAGCACAAGGTATTCCTGTTTAGGAATTCCATCTCTTTCCTTGAGAAACCTCTTGGGAGAGTCTTGATCTTTCATTCCACACATCCAGAATTCTGGCTAAGCCTCATTCTTCTACTACATCATAGTTTCTGGAGAATATTGTGTTGTGTTGTAGGGTGTTGCAGTGGAGGGTTGAGAAACGCACTTTCTGAGCTAGTTTTTCATTGGAGGAAGGATTCCTTCTCTGGGGAGATCATTTTGGAGGGATATTGAGCATATTTAAGATCTTTGGCATCAAGCCCATATTTTCCCATCACCTACAACATAATTTCAGTCTGAAATTGCATTATTTTGGAGGGTAGCTTCAGTGAGGGATCTTGTGAATCCTTGAGAATTTTTTCTTGTGATTGAAGGGTTCAGACTTTCATTGGAGGAGACCTTTGAGTGGCTCTGCATTAGATCTATATTATTTCAGCCTCTTATCTTCATGTGCTTCAGTTTTCAGTGACTCTTCAGTCTTGGGGTTGTAGATCACCATTTGTATTGGGTGTATTTCCAAAAACTCTTCCTGGGTTCTCTTGAAATGATGTAAAGGAGACTAGATATCAGTTTTTTAGCATTATTGATTAATATAACACTAGATATATTTGTCTCTATAAATTCTGAGTATAAAACCTCATTAGACTACGTTGTCACTTTATGCAGTAATTCTGTGTTGCAATAGTTTTGGGGTTTCAGTGTTTTTAAGATATTTTGGGTTTGGGAGACTTGTTTAACTCCTCTATCATGATTTGTTTCTGATCTCCTCTTGGATATGGGTGTTATGATGTTAGATCTAGTAGATCCATGGTTTTGTTTTGATTATTATAGCATACATTTCTAAAAATTCATTTTTTATGCATATGTAGCTGAGTTTTTCCATTTGGGAATATTACATGTGAATGTGGATCATCATTTCATCTTAATAAAGCACCCTAAGGTGTGAACAGGGGCTAAATCATGTGGACTATGTCAATGTTGACCAAATAAACAACGTTGTTATGGAGATAGTGGAGGTTTATTGGAGGACAGCGCAATCATTTAGGAGGAGTGTATGGATGAGAGTAACTCCTTTAATGAGTGGGACCCAGGGTGAGGAAGCTCACCAAGCATCAAAGGAATAGGATGGCAGCATTAGAATACATGGATTTGTATTATTGATTTTGATATTTTTAGATATGGATTTTTCATGTGACATATCTATGCATGCTTTTGTTGTTTAGCAGGGTTTGCAGCACTGTTTAGCACAAGGGTGTTTCCGAGCGGAGATCCGACCCTCATCCTCGGTGGAATTTGCGTGCCTACTCAAGATAGTTGTTGGGCCAGAATTGTGAATTACGGATAAATCACACTTCTCTAGACAGGTGTTAGTCTAGAACAATAGGTGAAAGACTATACGACTATTTTTCCTAACTTAGAATAGATACACAGAGAGGATTGGAGGCTTACTTGTTCAATCGCTTCCAAATGGTTCCTTATGTCGCTTCCGCTGCATCTTCAAATTCAAGCAGTTTGTAGGTTGAATGCTTCCTGCAAGAAAGAACACTGAAATAGTAGAAGATGCAATAATATAGATATATATTCAAGGTAGTTAGCTAAATCAGTAAAGCATAAACCATATACATCAACCAAGATCTTTCAATATGGAAAATCAAAGCCAATACAGATGCATATAGGGAAAAATGAGCAGTACTCTTTATTAATGATAGAAGGAGAGGTTACAACCTAGTGACTAATTTGAAGTGACCTTCCAGCAATGTTCCCAAACCTCATCATAGTATAAATCTCTCCAGCAGCAGCTTCACAAATCTAGCTCTCAATTGAAAATTCTCCAGCATTTCTCTACTAAAATTCTTCCTTCTCAAGCCCTTAGATCTGTGCTTAATTTATAGATGAACTGTAGGTTGTTTTGCAATCAATTACTTTCCAATAATAGGAAAGACATGTTTCCAATCATGTAGATGTCAAATGGACACTTGGATTTGAAGCTTGACACATGTGAACTCTTCTAGAAGGCACTGGCCAAGTGGAGATTCCGGAACAATGAGAATTTCACTCCCAATGTGACCAACGCACCTATGAATGTCGGGAAGTTCTTTGTAGAGAATCCTTGCATGGGGCTACCTGCATATGCAATGCACTTTTTCCCCTTAGAGCCCGCGTTGGTGAGCTCTCATATGCTATATAATAAGCTTCCAACCATGGAAACCTTTGCTTGATGAAAGTCTTGCTTGATTTGTGTTGTTTCTTTTCTTAGGGAATGTAGCAACTGAAATGATAGGGAATGATAGACCCTTGATCATTGGTCCTAGAGATGATGCCCAGTTAACCAGGTCATTGGGAATGGTGCCCAAATTGACCTATAACAATTTCCCCCTAAAGCATGAGATCCAAATAATAAGAACATTTGAATGAGATGATTTGCTTGTGATGGTGCGGGAAACTAAATTAAGGTGGTCTGCATCAATCTTGTATTGTCATGATATATCTTTTGATCATAATTAGGATAGGCATTCCCATATTCAACACATAAAACAATCTAATAACATGTACATAATTCATAAAGTCGTCTTCATTGGAATGTTTCCTAGATGGAGACATGCCTATAGATATATTATGCTTGGATGATAATCTCTTCAAATTCCATGAGATGTAGTGTACTGTAACAACAATGACCATGGCAGGATGGCTAAAACTATATTCGGGGTCTTATTCCTCTAGTTCACTCGATGTTGTTTCTGAAGTCTGGCCATGCGGATATATGATTTGTGAAGAGGAACATGGAAAGATATGCGTTTGATTACTAGCCAATGATGTGAGTTGTTAACCAGCTTGATAAACACCATTAAAGCCAATAGCCCTCAAAGTACTCTCCCAGTGTTTGTTTATGGGCGTGAATAGATGATTTCGTGTGAACGGCAAACAAAATATTTCGTTGAAGTACGGAAGTGAGGATCTTGTCAATGTTGTAACAAGCCTCATGGTACTGGAATTTGATGTTTCTAAGTGAACTTCCTGGATATTGATTTGTTTTCGACAGGAAGTCACTTTATTGCAAAACTAGAGTTACTAATTTTGGAGACAAGGGTATGATTTGATATAGAAATTTTTAGGGATGACGGTCATGAGAATGAAGTTTTATGAGTATTGTAGACGAATGAAGGATCTCACTAGATGACTTCTCTTGAACATATCAGTGACACTGTGATGAGTTGGCAGCATTGACCCAAAAACGAAGTGAAGGTATGATGAACCATAGGTGTGAATGAACCATCAAGATGATTACCCAACCCAAACATTCAAGGACATGGAGTGAAGGAAGTGTCATGTTCAAGAGCGACTTGCTACCATAAAGAAAATATTGCTCATTTTTCCCAAATTTTCCCCGGTCATTTGTTGGCCAGTACCTCTTTATTTTTTAACAAGCTTGAGGAGGGTAACATTTGATTGAACTATAATTCAACCCTTAGGGCGAATAAAGTATCGCTATTTAATAATTTAACGATTCTAGAGATGAATGAAGCTCGATTCTTGCCATGATCGACAAGACTGTCACTATTTTATGTTTTAACGATCTTAACGACAGTGATAGCCCGATCCTTTTTCATATTTAGATAGTTTGAAAAAGAGGGTGAAAGAGAACTCCATAATCACTTTTACATAAATTTGTCACTCAGATTCGAAAAAGTGTAAAATGATATCAGAGAGAACCACTTTGGTCATGTTTAACTTAAGGTATACTTTTTGTAAATAATCTATCTCGGTCAGAAAAAGGGGTTAAACTTTTCTTAAGTAGATATAAATTCATTTACTTTAACGAGCCTCAGAAAAAATAGATGCTCAGAAATATTTCACATTATTGGGTGCGAAAGAGCTTAAAGAAGAATCTGGGGGTTCCTTTTTTGCTGTTGTTAGCCACCTATAAGATTTGTCATACCTAATGGTGGCTAAATGATTTTGGAGCCTTCAAGGAACAATTTTATTGCTAAAAAATTGTTGGCTCTTGAAGACTCTTGAAAGGCCTCATGCCTCTGTCCAAAATTTTCATTTTCTGTTTCCATTTTATACTCTGAGAATTCTGCTAAAAACCAAAGAGAAAATACTGCTGCAAAAAACCATCATTTTCCCCTTCTCTCACTCTCAACTAACCTTCATTTGCTCTCCCTTTTTCCCCATAAATTTCCTCTATTTTTCATGTTTTCCTTTCATGAAAACCCCCTTCCATATGTTAAAAACTCATTTTTTTTAAATATTTTCAAACCCATCAAATTCCATTTAAAAAACCATGAAAAATACATTAAAAAATACAAGTCTTTACTATGGACTTAAGCCCCTTTGGGCTAAGTCCTAAACCACTTCCCCCACATGCCCTTTCCCCGGAACCAGGCGCTAGTCCCATTGGCGCTTATCGGCATCCGATTAAATTCAAATGAGCGCATATATTTCGTTACACAAAAAAATCTGATGCGATCGGCTCCCTTTTGATATAACTCCAGGTCTCATGTTTCTTTTGAAAAACCAAGCGTTAAAGACCCCAAGCGCTAATTGCATCAGAAAGAAACAAGTGCGCAAGTCTTAAACCATGTTCCGAAAACTCCGATTGCGATTAGCCTTTGTATCTAAAACCCACGATTACATTATTTTCCATATAACCATAAAGCCCGCCTCAGGCGCTTAAACCCCTATATATTTCACTCGCGATCGATATTTTTTCTTTGTAAAAACCCAAAACCCACTTATCCAAAGTTTTAACTTAAAAACTTAAAGTCACATGTTGAAATAAATTAAATGGGTCAATTGAAAAGAGTTGAACGCGCAATCGCAATCAGAGAAAACACAATGGTTATATTGAAAGACCCGCTTCAAAGTTCCGATGCGATTGGGTATCGTGTGTTAAAGATTTCTCCCTGCCTATGCTTCATTTGACTTTCCCCAGGACCGAGAGTTAAAGGTCCCCAAGGCGCTTATCGCATCGCAAATGTTTTTACGAGTCAATCAAAAGATCAGTCTTTGATTTCCGATTGCGTTTGGCCCTTGTTTCAAATACACCCCGGGCATATTATCCTCCATATAATTAAAGGCCCCGCAGTCGGGCGCCTATTCATTTTATGCACATTTTCCTCCCCCTAAGCCGAAAAACCTTTTTTTTATTTTATTTTTCAAACCTTTGTTTTTTCATGTATTATAAAGGTTTGCTCCTGGTTCATCTCTGTCATTGATCGACAGCCGATCAAACGGCCTGCGCTCCATCGCATCGGAGTTTCTTCATCGCATTGTTTATTTCCATCACATCCCCTCATTCTTGACCTCCGATTGTGACTCCCCTGATTCATTTTCCACCGTTGATCTCGTTCTTAGATCAACGGCCATCGCTTAGTCACCTCAAGCCTTCCGATAGCACAATCACATCGGATTTTCTTCATCGCATTCCTTTCCTCCTCCTACCGATTGCGATTTCTCGATTAAATTTGGACCGTCCACATGTCCAGATCGGACGGTCTAGGATCTCTCCGCTTTATTTCTTCTCTCGCTCTTCTTTTTCCTATTATTTGTAGATCTCCACCGTTGGATGCTTTCATCCAACGGCTATGCTCCTTCCCCACCATCTGAAGCAGTTTAACCCAAAATACAGGATTTCTTAATTTGTATTTGTGTTTTGCAAGTGTTTTGTAGGTTATCCATTGAAACAATAAAGAAAGGCCGAAGGCCGGGGAACACATTTCCCGTGCCTGTCTTACATTAAAAGAGCCCATCCCCCAAGCTCTATTCATTGTTTATCAATGCTCTATGAGCATTGATACCTTCAAAGCCCAGCATGGCTCTACACATTGACAAGACACTTTGGTTCAAAATCGCATTTACAAAGAGTATCAGTGTTGAAGAACAGAACGCAGCAGAGATGAAGATTGAAGACAGATTTAGGGAATTACGGCTTAAAAATAATTATCAAAAGCTTAATTTCTTGAATTAAACACAGTCGGGAGAAATTATAAGTGTTTGACAAGAAGAAAGGACCTCCACCTCCACATTTGAGGCGAATTGATTCCTCAACTACTACAAGAGCCACCTGTTGCCTCAAACCTTTCAAAACAGAGGCCGAATTATTGATTAAACAAATATCTGCCTCCAGCGCTGCCAAAAAGTTAATTCTGCCAAAGGATTTTAATAGAAAATATCCGCAGAGTTACTCTAGACAGAGCACAGAGCCTTAAAAGTCAACATTTCTTTCCCAGCGAGCTTAAAAATTTAATGTAACTAATTAATACATGAGGAATATCAAAATGTTCTCCATCGAGCCCCTCAAAGGCCAAAAGACAGTAAGTTGTATTAATTGAACTTAGAAGATATTTTGTCTCATTCCACCTCCTCTTTTCTTCTATAAATACTTCTGTAGAAGATAAGAAATTGTTGGTTATTGTTTGATCACAAGTTGTAATACTGAAACTCTTTGAAGTAAATACATAGTCTGTTCAAGTTGAAGAACAAATTGAAGTCTTGGAGATCTTGATGATGTTGTTGCATGCTTGTTCCTGAGAAGGCTCTATCATTGGATCCATGAGCTTGGCTATTGGTGAATTATTCTGAATTGTTTTATGTTTTTCCCCTATTTTCATTATGTTCCATAATTTCTTACTACAGTAGGATAGAAAGTATTAGGCTAAGAAATGACTCCTGGAAGCACCTTAGACCTGTTCACCCTTCACTGTTTTATGTTTTCTTCTGCTGAAGTATTTTAGAGGCTTTAAACTTTCTCTTTAGTCTTCATGCTTGTTTATTTACTTAATAGTTTGAAAATTTGGCTTCAGCATGATTTATGGTTCTCCCTGCTTGTCTGCTGCCACTTAAAAACTGTTATTGAAGTCTCCCTTTAATGTTCTTTGCTTACAGCAAATCAGAGAGGTCTGTTTTGATCTTGCCCTTTGTCCTCACTTAAAAATTTGGCTTAAAGGTCGTTATAATTATGATCATAGATGTTTTTAGGTGTTCCCTCTTCTATGACTGTAATTATCAGTAAATCTTTTATGTTTTATAAGTCCTTTAGAATAAAATCTTTGAGGAAATAGGGTGTTTCCTGAATCTTAGATTTCATTTTGAAAGTTGTCTTGAAATAATTATTTGCCTAAAGAATGTTTGTAGAATTTATTGTTAGCCCTGTCTATCAAATATCTCTTTATTGTTTAAATTATGTTTTCAGGTTCCCTTTGTTGAGAACTCAATTTCTCTTTCCACAACATTAATGTTCATCCCATTCCAAAAACAAAAGGATCCTGTGGCCAAGTTAGATTTTCCCTTTGATATCCCATATCCTTTGATGAGTTTGCTATGACCTTTTCTTGACTCCATTGCCCAATGAACCAGATGTTTCTCCATTCTATGTATCTTTCCTAGACCTTTCATGTTCTTCTGTATCAATTCAATCCAAACAAACAAACAAACAAACACCTGCACTTAATAACTAGTCTAAAATAAATATTATAAGCACACAAGATAAACTTTTGCAAACAAATATTTGAGAGATCCCTCTCTGAGAACAGGAGGACTAGATCCTGTAACTCTAAAGAATGGTTATGATGTTGCCTTGTCTTTTTATTTTCCAAACTATCAAAACACGGGACACCAACATAATGGCGATCACGGTGGGACCTTCTGAGTCTTTAACAATCTATGTACTCCTTAGGACTCCAGAAATTCCTTATTTTCAAATACTATCCAGTGATTATCAGCCACCTCATCGCCACCAACATAATGGCGATCACGGTGGGACCCTGAGTAAAATATGCAAAGGAAAACACTCACTGTCTAGCATAACATAAGTAACCTTCTTCAATCAATACCAAGCAATGGTAATCATGATAGGACCTTTTGAATCAGTGACAAACTAAATAACCCTTATGATTCTTATAAAGCCTTATCAAACCTCGAAGATTTCAGTTACCAAGACATAAGAGTAAACTCTATACGTTTTGACACCCTAGCTAAGTGTTAAATCAGACTTAGAACACTCTATTAACCTATAAGACCAAAATAGCTCAGAAAAACCCAAAAAAAAATTCAGTTTCGCTTCATAATAAAATTGGTGGTGGACCATAAAACCTTTTACCTCGAAAAGAGCTAAAAATTCCCACCTGGCGACTCCACAATCCTAAAAAACAGACCTTAAGACTCCACTGGGAAGACCCCAAATCTTGATATCATCATATAAACTCAGCTAGAAGGTTTTAAGATTAAAATTTTCCTTCTTCTGAAAAGATCAGTTAGCCTCTTAAAGATTGTCATATTTGGTTAAACTCTCTTTCTAACCAGGTCTGAAAAACATAGCATAGTGGCTCCTAGAAAGATTCACATTAGAGCCCATCCCGACCCAGATCCACCTGAGATAGTTGATGACCCAGAAAGCATCCTTTGGAAGCCTCCTAGGATTAAATTATCAACTGTTTTCAGATCACCCTTGAGAGCTAATTCAGTTCCCAAAAATCTTGCAACTCTACAACAATCACAACCTGACTTAGTAAATCCATTTAGAACTAGGTCATTTGATGATATAACTCAGCTAGACTCTGAATTTTCACTTTAATCCTCTGAAACAAGTGAGCATCCTGGTAATAGAGAAACAACACCTCCTGATTTACATTTCCTTCACAACTTAGGTGTCTCTCATCCAATATCATCTCGGCAGTCTATTCCTGGTCCATCCACTTCTGCTCACCCTTCATCCACTATTCAAACCACTACACCTCATCCCACTGTTCCTATTATTAATCCGCTCCTTATAAATCTACCCCCACCACCTATCATGGCAGCATGGTATGCTCCCCTAGTCCTTCCTGTACCATTAGTTAATCTTCCACAGGACTATCAGTCCAAAATTCCATTATATGATGCCAACAATGCTACAACTGCATCACAACATGTAGATAAAATGAATGACTACTTTGACAGAAATGAACTTGATGATGATACTGTCAAGCTTAGGTTATTTGCTTAGAGCCTAGGGGAGATGTAAGAAAGTGGTTTAAAGGTTTAGCCCCCCATAGTATTAATGATCTCCAAGGTTTCCATCAAACGTTCTTAAACAAATGGGAAGTAAATAAAAACCCTCTCCAAGTCCTTTCTGACTACAAGAACCTCCGTAGAAACACTGGGGAAAGTGTGCAAGCTTACTGCACTAGGTTCAACAGTGTATATAATGCACTTTCCCCAGAACTAAAACCTCCACAAGTCTCAGCTTTAAACAAATTTTCTGAAGGGTTTGACTCTGACATGACCTATCAGTTGAGAGAAAGAAATTTTGCAACTCTGGAAGATATGCAATAGGGTGCTATTTCTGTGGAAGTCAACTTGATGGAGAAAAGAGCAAGAATGAAAACTGAGAAGAGAGTGTCTTTTAGAGAATAGTCCACTCCTTCTACTTCAAGCTCAAAAATGGAGAGGATGTTGGAAGAAATGATGAAAGAGATGAGCATAATTAAGAAAGCACAAGAAAATCAAAATCAAACTGCTCCTTGAAATAGAAATCAGAATTATAGAAGAGAAAAACATCAAGACAAACAGAAAGAAAATGACCAACATATTAGACCTCCCTTCCAACAAAACTATGTGGATCAATATGAGGAAGATAGGGAGTTGGAAAGGTTGGAAGAATCTCATGTAAACTTGATTGGGTCAGACAGTGGAGATGATGTTTTCCTCACTGAGGAAGAACAAGGATTCTTCTCTGATGACCAAAATAAAAACACCTACGAAGACTCTGATGACTATAAATTGGGTTTTGAAAATGCAATAATGGAGGTACACAAACAGTATGATCTTAGGAGCACGGGAAACATAGATAATTCAAAGGATAAGAACACTAGCACTGCTGTCAAGAAAAACGCAGAAAACTAGCCCAAAAAGACAGCAGAGGAAACCAACATTTTTGCCAAAAAACCAGACTTAAACAAAGACAAAAATATTCAGCCAAATGTTGAAAAAAGTACTCCTAGCACTTCAGCTAGTGGTCCTAACAAAACTGTCCCAATTACCAGTCCAAATAAGGTTTAGCAAATCAAAGTTGCTGAAAAGAATTCAATTGAAAAATCAGATGTAAATATCAACAAGTCAATTATTCCTTTCAGCCTTGAGGGAGAGATTGCCAAGATAAAAATTACCATCCCCCTAGCTGAACTAGTAACCCAAGAGGTGTACAAAAACCAAGTTTTGAAATCTTTGAACTTAGGAAGTGATACTGACACTTTGAACCTAACAGATGATAAACCCGAGTTGTTATTCGGTCCTGAAGTTGAGGGAGAATATCAAGAAGGGGTTGTCCCTCCCTTCTATGTTAGCTTGAACATACACGAGAAAATTTTACACAATGCCATGTTAGACTCAGGAGCTTCACAAAATATAATGCCCATGGTGGTAATGGAGAGCTTAGGCTTAGAGATTACTAAACCATACAAATATTTGTATTCTTTTGACTCAAGCTGAGTCAAATGTTTGGGTCTAATCAAAGATTTATGTGTTAATCTAGCTCAAATCCCTGCTAAAAATCTAGTTATGGATATAGTTGTAGCTGACATTCCCCCTAAATATGGCATGCTCTTATCAAGATCTTGGGGAGCCAAACTTTAGGGAAGCCTTCAAATGGACATGTCTTATGCCACAATCCCTGTTTTTAACCAAAACAGAAGACTATACAGGGAATCTCACATGAAGTACATGGTGAGCAACCTAGACAAACCTAACAACACTCCAATCTATTCTACTCAATCAAGTTTAGATTCCTTTATCTTATGTAACGAAGATGAAATTAATCAACAAGATAAAGAGAACATAGACCCCAGTGATTCACCAGAAAAATAAAATTTTCTCTCAAATCAACTTCAAAACATCGACAATCAACAACAACAAGTAAACGAAAATGAGTCAAACATAATTTGGACAATAAACTTTGATGGATCTTGTAATTAAGAAAGCGCAGGTGTAGGCGTATGGATCTAGAATACGAATCAAAGTTTCTCATACAAACTGGATTTCCCATGCGCTAACAATATTTCTGAGTACGAAGCACTTCTCCTAGGTTTACAATTGGTAAAAAAATTACAAGCCCAAAAGGTAAAAATCTTAGGAGATTATAGACTTATCATAAAACAAATCTAAGGAGAATACTTAGCCAGAAATCCGAGGCTTAGGGAATATCGGAATGTTGCTCTCGATTTATTGAAAACCTTTGAAAAATACGAACTTGTTTTCATTCCTAGAGTGTTTAATCATTTAGCAAATGAACTCGCTTATAATGCCAGTAACTATCAAATACCTAAGATAAATGAACAGCTTAGCGTAAAGGTAAGACATAGGCCTGCAGTGCCTGATAACGTAGATCACTGGCAAGTTTTTGATTCTAACCAACACATAGATGATTTCTTGAAGTCAGAAAACGATTTCTCCATACCAACATCAGAATCAAGCCATAATCAAAACTGTCCATATATTGAAGAAATCCCAGAAGTTGAAATAACAAACTCTGCTAATATAAGTCATTATGAGAATACGTTGGAAGCAGAGTCAATTGACAACGTGGACCAGAAAGACCTGGAAGTTTTAGAATGTAAAAACGGTTCAATTCCAAGAGGTCTCTCACCTTTGGAACACCTTTTTGACTTTAATGATGTAGCCAAAGAACCAAAAATGGAGCCTGTAGAAACAAACATAGAAGAACACAACATAGGCTCCCTAACAGAACCCAAGATGATTAAATTGTCCAGCACTCTTCCAACTCACATAAATCCTCGATACATTGATCTGTTTAAAGAGTTTAAAGATGTTTTTGCCTGGGCATACACAGATCTGAAGTCTTACGATACCAACATCATTCAACACAAGATTCCCTTCAAGGAAAATCAAAGCCCTTCAAACAAAAACTGAGGAGAATAAACCCACTTTTATTACCTTTAGTTAGAGCCGAAATTGAAAAGATGCATGATGTTGGCATTATAGTACCTGTTAGATTTTCAGAATGGGTATCAAACTTAGTTTTTGTTAGAAAAAGGACAGGGGAGATCAGACTCTGTATTGATTTCAGAAACCTAAACAGAGCATCCCTAAAAGACAACTACCCATTGCCCAAGATGGATCATATAATTCAAAGGGTAGTTGGTTCAAAAAGGATATCACTCTTAGATGGGTTCTCGAGTTACAACCAGGTGTTAGTGCTCCCAAGTGATCAAATCAAAATTGCTTTTACCACACCTTGAGGCACCTTTATGTATGTCAAAATGCCTTTCGGGTTAATGAATGTAGGGGCCACCTTCCAAAGGGCCATGGACATAGCCTTTTCTGAATATATTGGCTATTTCATAATCATTTACCTTGATGACATAACTGTCTTTTCAAAAACCGATGAAGAACATTTGACTCACTTACGAAAAGTTTTTTGAGAAATGTAGGAAATTTAGTTTGTCATTGAATCCCAAGAAGACACTCTTTGGTCTCCAAGAAGGTAAAATTCTTGGACATATAATTTCAGAAGAGGGAATCAAAATAGAACCTACAAGTATAGATGGCATATTGCAAATTAGCCATCCAAGAAGCCTCAAAGAATTGCAATCTTTCATCGAAAAGATTAATTTTTTGAGAAGGTTTATCCCCAACCTTGCTGAGCTATTAAAAAAAATTACAAACATGCTTAAGAAATATGTGGGTGTAAAATGGACTTTACCAGCTAAACAATCATTCAAATTGGTCAAACAAGCTCTTACCCAAACACCGGTCCTGATTAGTTCAGATTTTACTAAAGATTTTTACATCTTTTCTTTTGCATCAGAACATAAAATAGCTGCAGTTTTACTTCAAAAGAATGATTTGGGGCAAGAACAACCAATATATTTCTTTAGTAGGGCCTTAAGAGATGCTCCTCTCAAATATAATATCATGGAGAAGCAAGCCTTAGCATTGGTGAAAGCATTGAAAGACTTTAGGGTCTATATTTTACACTCTCACATAATTTCTTTTGTTCCGCATACTGTTGTCAAGGACATTCTAAGTCAAGACCCTGATGGTAAAAGGGGAAAATGGATTGCAACTATTCTTGAATATGACTTAGAAATTAAGCCCACCAAACTAGTTAAAGGGCAAGGATTAGCAAAATTTATGGCTGAGTCTAACTTCCAAGCACTAGACATCAATATGGTAGATGTGTTGGAAGAAATAGAAGAATCTGATGCTCCTGTTATTGAAGAAAAATTTCTAAATTCTCCTTGGTATGCTGACATTATTTATGTGCTTCTATATTTAAATACCCCTCCTTTGTCTAAAACTAAAGCTAGATTCTTGAAACAAAAGGCTTTGAGTTTTTGTATCTTAGATGGAGTATTATATTGGAAAAATGTTGTTGGAATTTTGCTTAAATGTTTACTTGAAGACGATGCAGGAAAGATCATGCATGAATTGCATGATGGAGAATGTGGAGGTCACCTCTACTGGAAGGCCACAACCAACAAAATTCTTAGATCTGGTTACTATTGGCCTACCCTTTTCCCAGACACTCAAAAGCTGGTCATTTCTTGCCATAAGTGTCAAATATTTGATGGCAAAAGAAAACTCCTTCCCTTACCTTTACATCCTATCAGAGTTGAGGCACCTTTTCAACAATGGGGGCTGGACTTCATTGGGGAAATTCATCCATCCTCCTAAGCTCAACATAAGTGGATCCTCACAGCCACTGACTTCTTTACCAAGTGGATAGAAGCTATACCCTCTAGAAATGCTAATGACTCTGTCATTATCAAGTTCCTTGAAACAAATATCCTATCCAGATTTGGTTGTCCCAAAAAAATCATAACAGACAATGCTGCTGCTTTTAAATCTAAGAAAATGATTGATTTTTGTTACAAATACCACATAACCTTGGGCCATTCCACTGCTTACAGCTATCCCCAAGGAAATGGATTAGTTGAATCCTCCAACAAGAGTCTCCTCAATATAATAAAAAAACAGTTGGAGCAAAATAAGAAATCATGGCACAGTAAGCTGGTTCATGCCTTATGGGCTGATAGATTAACTACAAAGAAGTCAATAAATATGTCTCCCTATCAGTTAGTTTATGGCATGGATGCGGTTTTTCCCACCTCATTAGGAGTTCCAGTCATGAAACTCCTTCAAGAAGTGCAGATTGAAGAAAATGATATGCAGAGAAGGATTAACCAAACAATCCATTTACAACAGACCAGAGAAGAAGTTTATGAGAGAACACAGTTAGTCCAAGAAAAAATGAAGAAACTATTTGATAAGAGGACTAAGGAAAACAATTTCCAAATAGGAAATGTTGTTCTTAAATGGGATTCAAGAAGAGAAGAGAAGGGAAAACATTGAAAGTTTGAAAACTTGTGGAAAGGACCCTATATTATTCATGCTGAGAGGGGTCACAATGCATTTTTATTGAAAGAATTGAATGGACAAGATCTATATGGAGGTCCGGTCAATGGCAGGATGCTCAAGCATTACTTCTACCAAGAATCTTAAGTTTTAAATCATTTTATTTTTTCATTGTAGATATCACAGTCTAAACCATTGCATTCAAAGTTAGAAAAATCAAAAATACAAAAACAAAGAAAGAAAGAAAAGAGGGCAGATTGTCAAAACAAGAAAGGTATAAGCCCCATACCAAAAAAGAGAAACAAATCTGAAAGTGTGCAAGCTTAAATGCCACTACTGAAAAACACACTTCTAGTTAGTCAAACTGCCTAATCTTGACTAATTAGCCTTTAAATTTCCTGCTGATAGGATAGTGAATTCGATTGGAAAAAGTGTTTAATCTTGTCTTATCAGTAGATAGATTAGGATAGAAATGAAAGGTTCAAACATGTTCAAAATATGAAACTAAGTTTCCAAAAGAGAGATGACTCAAATCTGTTTTATTTTTCTGAGTCAAAAAGAAGAAAATTTGGTTCTAATTAGCTCAAAATCTGAACCAGAGAGCAAGGAAGAAACAGCTCACATAAGAGTCAAAACAGAGCTGTAAAAAGAGTGAAGGAAGTGCTTGAATTTTCAGATCTTAAGCCTTCCAATTTTGATTTAATTTTCCGCAAATAAATAATCTATGTGCAGCTTGTTTTATGCCATATATCAGCATCAAGTTAGATTTTTTAATCCTGACTTGAATGCTTTTAATTTTATGTTGTAGAAATTAGAGAATAAAAATCTGTTTGACAGTTTAATCCCGACATATGATAGATTACGTAGAGAATTATATGGATTCAACTGTTTAATCTGAATCCATGGAGAAATAAGCAGTAGAAATAGATTAGATTTTTTTCTTTCAAAAAAGAATAAAATGTTGTAAGAGAGTTTGCCAATCCAAGTGCACTCTAATGAAGAACAAATGTTAGACCTGTAGGATTGGGTAGGTAGAAAGCTTATTGATAAAAGATCCAATGTTTTTCCATGGCTGCTAACTTATTTCCAGAACAAAAGAAGATCATTCAAGTAAAGAAATCAGCCCAATGGATGAGACAACTGATCAGCATCTCAGAGAATGCAGGTCTGAAATTCTTGATGCCTTCAAAAAGGCACCATCCCCAAGTGGAGCCATTGTTAGCCACCTATAAAAATTTTCATACCTAATGGTGGCTAAATGATTTTGGAGCCTTCAAGGAACAATTTTATTGCTAAAAAATTGTTGGCTCTTGAAGACTCTTGAAAGGCCTCATGCCTCTATCCAAAATTTTCATTTGTTGTTTCCATTTTATACTCTGAGAATTCTGCTAAAAACCAAAGAGAAAAAACTACTGCAAAAAACCATCATTTTCCCCTTCTCTCACTCTCAACTAACCTTCATTTTCTCTCCCTTTTTCCCCATAAATTTCCTCTATTTTTCATGTTTTCCTTTCATGAAAACCCCTTCCATATGTTAAAAACTCATTTTTTTTAACTATTTTCAAAGCCATCAAATTCCATTTAAAAAACCATGAAAAATTCATAAAAAATACAAGTCTTTACTATGGACTTAAGCCCCTTTGGGCTAATTCCTAAACTACTTCCCCCACATGCCCTTTCCCCGGAACCAGGCGCTAGTCCCATTGGCGCTTATCGGCATCGGGGTAAAATAAAATGAGCGCATATATTTCGTTACACAAAAAAATCCGATGCGATCGGCTCCCTTTTGATATAACTACAGGTCTCATGTTTCTTTTGAAAAACCAAGTGTTAAAGACCCCGAGCACTAATCGCATCGGAAAGAAACAAGTGCGCAAGTCTTAAACAATGTTCCGAAAACTCCGACTGCGATTAGCCTTTGTATCTAAAACTCACGATTACATTATTTTCCATATAACCATAAAGCCCACCTCAGGCGCTTAAACCCCTATATATTTCACTCTCGATCGATATTTTTTCTTTGTAAAAACCCAAAACCCACTTATCCAAAGTTTTAACTTAAAAACTTAAAGTCACATGTTGAACTAAATTAAATGGGTCGATTGAAAAGAGCCAATCGCACAATCGCAATCAGAGAAAACACAATGGTTAGATTGAAAGACCCGCATCAAAGTTCCGATGCGATTGGGTCTCGTGTGTTAAAGCTTTCCCCTTGCCTCTGTTTCATATGACTTTTCCGAGGACCGACATTTAAAGGTCCCAAGGCGCTTATCGCATCGCAAATGTTTTTACGAGTCAATCGAAAGACCAGTCTCCAATTTCCGATTGCGATTGGCCCTTGTTTCAAATACGCCCCAGGCATATTATCCTCCATATAATTAAAGGCCCCGCAGTTGGGCACCTATTAATTTTATGCACATTTTCCGCCCCCTAAGCCAAAAAACCTTTTTATTTTATTTTATTTTTCAAACCTTTTTTTTTTCATGTATTATAAAGGTTTTCTCCTGGTTCATCTCTACCGTTGATCGACAGCTGATCAAACAGCCTGCGCTCCATCGCATCGGAGTTTCTTCATTGCATTTTTTATTTCCATCACATCCCCTCATTCTCGACCTCCGATTGCGACTCCCCCGATTCATTTTCCACCGTTGATCTCATTCTTAGATCAACAGCCATCGCTTAATCGCCTCAGGCCTTCCGATAGCGCAATCGCATTGGAGTTTCTTCATCGCATTCCTTTCCTCCTCCTGCCGATTGCGATTTCACGATTAAATCTGGACCGTCCACGTGTCCAAATTGGACGGTCCAGGATCTCTCCGCTTTATTTCTTCTCCCACTCTTCTTTTACCTATTATTTGCAGATCTCCACCGTTGGATGCTTTCATCCAATGGCTACGCTCCTTCCCCGCCATCTGAAGAAGTTTAAACCAAAATGCAGGATTTCTTAATTTGTCTTTGTGTTTTGCAGGTGTTTTAATGGTTATCCATTGAAACAATGAAGAAAGGCCGAAGGCCGGGGAACACATTTCCCGTGCCTGTCTTACATTAAAAGAGCTCGTCCGCCAAGCTCTATTCATTGTTTATCAATGCTATATGAGCATTGATACCTTCAAAGCCCAGCGCGGCTCTACACATTGACAAGACATTGTGGTTCAAAATCGCATTTAAAAAGAGTATCAGTGTTGAAGAACAGAGCGCAGAAAAGATGAAGATTGAAGACATATTTAGGGAATTACAGCTTAAAAATAATTATAAAAAGCTTAATTTCCTGAATTAAACACAGTCGGGAGAAATTATAAGTGTTTGACAGGAAGAAAGGACCTCCACTGTCGCATTTGAGGCGAATTGATTCCTCAGCTACTACAAGAGCCACCTGTTTCCTCAAACCTTTCAAAATAGAGGCTGAGTTATTGATTAAACAAATATCTGCCTCCAGCGCGGCCAAGAAGTTAATTCTGCCAAAGGAGTTTAATAGAAAATATCCGCAGAGTTACTCTAGACAGAGCACAGAGCCTTAAAAGTCAACATTTCTTTCCCAACGAGCTTAAAAAGTTAATGTAACCAATTAGTACAGGAGGAATATTAGAATGTTCTCCATCGAGCCCCTCAAAGGTCGAAAGACAGTAAGCTATATTAATTGAACTTAGAAGATATTTTGTCTCATTCCACCTCCTCTTTTCTTCTATAAATAATTATGTAGAAGATAAGAAATTGTTGGTTATTGTTTGATCACAAGTTGTAATACTGAAACTCTTTGAAGTAAATACATAGTTTGTTGAAGTTGAAGAACAAATTGAAGTCTTTGAGATCTTGATGATATTGTTGCATGCTTGTTCCTGAGAAGGCTCTATCATTGGATCCATGAGCTTGGCTGTTGGTGAAGTATTCTGAACTGTTTTATGTTTTTGCCCTGTTTTCATTATGTTCCATAATTTCTTACTACAATAGGATAGAAAGTATTAGGCTAAGAAATGACTCCTGGAAGCACCTTAGACCTGTTCATCCTTCATTGTTTTATGTTTTCTTCTGCTGAAGTATTTTAGAGGCTTTAAACTTTCTCTTTAGTCTTCATGCTTGTTTATTTCCTTGATAGTTTGAACAGTTGGTTTCAGAATGATTTATGGTTCTCCCTGCTTGTCTGCTACCACTTAAAAACTATTATTGAAGTCTCCCTTTGAAGTTCTTTGCTTACAGTGAATCAGAGAGGTCTGTTTTGATCTTGCCCTTTGTCCTCACTTAAACAGTTGGCTTAAAGGTCATTATAATTATGATCATAGATGTTCTTAGGTGTTCCCTCTTCTATGACTATAATTATCAGTAAATATTTTATGTTTTCTAAGTCCTTTAGAATAAAATCTTTGAGGAAGTAGGGTGTTCCCTGAATCTTAGATTTCATTTTGAAAGTTGTCTTAAAATCATTATTTTCCTGAATAATGTTTGTAGAATTTATGGTTAGCCCTGTCTATCAAATATCTCTTTATTGTTTAAATTATGTTTTCGGGTTCCCTTTGTTGAGAATTCAATTTCTCTTTCCACAACATTAATGTTCATCCCATTCCAAAAACAAAAGGATCCTGTGGCCAAGTTAGATTTTCCCTTTAATATCCCATGTCCTTTGATGAGTTTGCTCTGACCTTTTCTTGACTCCATTGCCCAATGAACCAGATGTTTCTCCATCCTATGTATCTTTCCTAGACCTTTCATGTTCTGTTGTATCAATTCAATCCAACCAAAAAAAAAAACAAATACCTGCACTTAATAACTAGTCTAAAATAAATATTATAAGCACACAAGATAAAATTTTGCAAACAAATATTTGAGAGATCCCTCTCTGAGAATAGGAGGACTAGATCCTATAACTCTAAATATTGGTTCTGATGTTGCCTTGTCTTTTGATTTGCCAAACTATCAAAACACGAGACACCAACAGCTGTTATCGAAGCTTTAAAAAGAGATAAAAGTGCGCTTAAAATCCTTTTTCGTTTTTAACAAAGCTCCAAAAATAAGGAGAAAAAGTATGCTTTATGGTCAAGTCATTCTTTGCATAAATCTGCACGACTAATCTATTCATCAGTTGTATTCCCTGTTCAAAACAACATCAAATGGATTAAAAATACCTGTTTCATGATAAAAACATAATAAAACTATAGTCATAGCAATAAATTTAACTTGAAAAAAATTAAATGACTATAAAAAAGTAGTTTCACTATTCATTTTTACCATTCCATAGTTACCATTTAAATTTTGGAGCTCTGAACCTGATTTTTCCCCCGAACTTTAGTCGTTGATTGCGGTCATTTCTGTGGATGGATTTCGTCGCCGTTTGATGTAGGTTAGTACCATGAACCTCCTCTTCCCTTTATTATTCATTTCATTTCCATTCTTTGCAATTTTTTAGGGTTTTGAGGCCCCTAGGGTAAATTATGCCCAAAATGAGGGCAACACACCCCTGCATGTCGAAAACTGCATTGCATAGTAGGTACAATGAAGGGTTCCTGCATGTGAAATGCATTTTCTCATCCCAGGGAGTGCGTTGGGCACAGTTCAAGTTTTTGATTTTCAAGTTGTGCCCAAAATTTGCCTAGTTTTTTACAATGAATGGAGTCTAATGTATCTTATGGTTGAATTTCAGGTTTCCATCGGATTAAAATGATGATTACATGGAGGGAAAGAGAACATGAAGAACAAGATATGATTGCCTTGAATGATCCAGGTACTGTAAGAGCCCTAAGAAATTGTGGACTACTTAAGTACTTCAAATTGTCGGGAATGAGGCAACAAATAGAAATCCTAGAGTTCTTAGTTCGAGCATGGGATCTAGCGATAGAGGCATTTCACACTAAGAAAAAAGTGGTTCCCATAAAATTTGAGGACGTGTATTTTCTCACAGGTTTGTTGAGGAGAGGTTTGCCCATTTCTCTCACAGGATTTACCGTTGTAGGAGAGATAGTGAGGGATTATGTTATGCAATATTGCTACCCAGGGGAAAAACCTAGCAAAGATGGAAAAATAAACATCCGAGATGTCAGGGATTTTCCTTTGAGAACCATCCTTTTCACGATTGCTAAACTTGCTGGCTGCACCATTACACTACATGTAGCGAACATATCGTATATGCAGTATGCACTAGAGTGCTTAGAGCTAGTAGTCTTCAACTGGTCTAAAGTTGTTATATCTCAGATAAAGGAACAACTGAACAAGGAAAAGGGAGGAAGGAAGAAAAATTTCAGTTATGGTTCAATCCTTATCTCCTTCTCTTTGCGACATTCCATTGATGCAACCACAACATGTAACATTGGATATATCTAGTCCTAGAGATCCTCGAATACATAGATGGGTAGAACTCATGGGTCGGCATGCAGGCCAATTGACCGTTGTGTTCTCTACTGCATTCTTTGCCTGGTTTTAGTGACAGATTGTCGCCATTGATGAGTATGCATACACAGGTGTCGACTTCCGAGGAGATCCAGATTTAGTATTACCAGAAGGCACTCAGTGGGGTGCAATAGGTAAGAATGATTTGATCATATTTTTTTATTTTTCTAAGGTTTATATAATTTTTTTGTGTTTTGATCTCTTTCCAAGACTAAAATAAATGTTAATGTAATGCAGATATTGGTCGTGTTCAACCAGTAGAGGAACCAGAGTGCGAAGAAAATGCACCAACAGAGAGGGTTGTCGGGAGAGCAGTCCTTCAGGACCTTGATATGGCTAAGACTCTAGCTGAGCTTTAGTAGCACATAGAGGGGTTGACCTTCGGGATTCTGGATTTCTGGACCAAAGAGCTTCCCATGCGACTGGAGTGACACGCTATTGGGGTTCCTAACCATTAGATGTGGTTGCTCCGTAGGATTTCTAGATCTATAGAATGTTACCATGAGTACCACTAGTTTACTTGTGACTTTTTGCATATAATTTGAGGTCATATGACCAATGGGTCTTGGGCACAAATTTTGTAAAAACCTATAACTATATATCTATATGATTTCAAAGTTTTTCCTATGTTTAATGCATAATCCTATTCAATGATGTGAATGCTTTCTTTACCTATGTCGCAAATTTCTGTCTAAAACTTGATTAGCTAATGAATCAGTTAAAATGTTTGAATTTCTGGAAATGTGTTGATATTGAATGAAATCAAAATGTCTTTCCAAAAGTCGAACCCTTAGGAACAATCTAAGAAGTGTTGGATTTCTAACAGTATAAACACTAGTAAGTTGTAATACCACAAGTTGTGAGTCTAACCTTATGATTATGTGGTTAATACCAAATGAAATGGCATCAGAGAGAAGTTCTATCAACGCGCTATGCTTAGCGATATTGTTCATCGATCTACCAATACAAATCCCTTGAAAAATCACTAACTCACTGTTCGGAGCGAAAATGGCCCATGCTGCAGAGGATAGATTCTGCGTACTACGACTAGCACCATCATCATATCCAAAAAATGGTTCTGAAGATTCAAAAATGTACCATAAAATGTAAAGTGGATTACTAATGTCAAGAAAACTCTAAAAAGAAATTAAGATAGTGAATGCAAAACAACAACATATAAACAATATAATACAAAAAATTACTATGCTCATGATTAAGCATAGTAAAATTTCAAACACAACCCATTTCTAGGCTATTCCAATGGAATCCCATCGTAATCAACTAACTTGTAGGCACCCTTAGCAAGAACTCTTTTGAAAATATAGGGGCCATGCCACAATGGCTCGAATTTCCTTGTACCTATTACATCAGCTTCTTGATCATAAAGAAGGACCAAGTTGCCCTATGAGTAGATGCGAGGCTGGACATTTTTTTCATATTGTGCCTTTATATGTCTCTTATGCACTTTGACGTTGGCCAATTGGGCTTCACGACGCGTTTCATCAAGATGGATGAGGTTAAGGAGACGTGCTACTTCTTTTGAGGTGTCAAGTAACAAGTTTATTGCGAGTTTTAACGATGATATTTCGCATTGGATTGGTAAGATAGCTTACAGACCATACACTAATTGAAAAGGAGTAAATCTGGTTGCATTTCTCACCAAGGTTCGATACGCCCACAAAGCAGAGTACAAGATCAAGTGCTAGTTCCTTTTACGAACTCCTATCATTCGTTGAAGAATCTGTTTAAGAATTTTGTTAATAGCCTCAACTTGTCCATTTGATTGTGGATAGTAAGGAGTAGAATTATCATGTGACAATCCTAACTTGGTAGTCAATTCAGACCTCATATGGTTGCAAAAATGCTTCCCATGATCCGTAACTATAGCCTGTGGGACCCAAAACTGCACAATAACGTGGTTGAAGAAAAACAATACAGTTGTTTGTCCTGTGTTATTAAATGTAGGCATCGCTTCGGCCCATTTGGTAAAATAGTCAACTGCAACAATAATATAACCATGCCCCCCCGACAAAGGAGGGTTACAGGTCATGAATTCAATACCCCATTTCATAAATGGTCCAGCAGAGACAATAGGATGCATTGGCGCTGGTGGTTTGCAGATTTTATGATAAAAAATCTGGCATGCATGACAAGTTCTGACTGCGAGGATGCAATCTCGAAAAATAGTAGGCCAAAAGTAACCAGCACAAAGTATCTTCTGCATGGTAGAATATCTAGATAAGTGTCCACCACAAGCCCCAACATGACAATAATTTAACACTTTTTCATCCTCCTCATGAGTGAGGCACCTCCTTAGAATGGTATCGACACCACAACGATAAAGTGTATCATTGACGATCAGATAATCTTTAGCTTGGTATTGAATACGTCATTGATCAGAGTGAGAGGTATTAGGTTGAAAAGTTTGGGTTTGGAGATAAATGATGAAATCCCCATACCAAGGATCAGATGATCCGATCAGAAACAAAGACTCGTATATAATAGATGGTTCTGACGTAGTAGCAATACTATTAGAGGGAAGGTCACAGAGAAGCTCAACTAAAATTAAAGACTTATTTGACTTGGATTTGATGAATTCCAAATCAAATTCCTGCAAAATGACAATCCATTTTGAATATTTTCCCCCCAGCAATTGACGTGATAAGATATAAGTCATGGGGTTGCAATCTGAAACTATTGTTGTTTTTCGGAGCAGGATATAATGGCGAAATATTTGGATAGCTTGAACAGCTGCCAAGGAAATCCTTTCCACGTACGAGTACTTAACTTCCATATCATTGAGATTACGACTCAAATAATAGATCAAATGTTCAATTCCTTCTTCTACTTGGACCAAAACCATAACGATGGTCGTTTCAACCATGGAGATATATAGGAAATAATCATTTTGATAATTAGGAGGATACATTAATGACGCTCGGACAAGCTGGTCCTTGACAGCATCAAAAGAAGCTTGCACAACTTGTTCCCATTGGAAGGGATCCCCCTTTTTCAATAATCGAGTAAATACTTTAGCCATTTCGGTGTAGTTTGGAATGAACCTTCTCAGGAAGTTAGCCTTTCCTTGAATTTTATGTATCTAAAGTAAGTTTGATGGTGCAGGAAAATCAAGAATGGTCTGAACCTTCAGTGGGTCTATTTGAATTCCTTCTTTTGAGACTACAAATCTGAGCAATTGACCAGAACCAACACAAAACACACATTTATGTTGATTGAGGCATATTTTGTAGTGTTGGCAGCATAATAAAATGTCTCTCAAATGCATCAGGTGATTAGTCTAATTTCATGAATGCATTGGTAAATCATCTAGATATGGTTTAACAATGTGCTTGATGTCATTGAAAGCATAATCCATTTCTCTCTGAAAAGTTTCCATAGTGTTCTTTAAACCAAACGGAAGTTTCCTATATGCGAATCTTCCCTAGGGACAGATGAATGTTGTCTTATGTTGGTCATCTGGGTGGATATTGATTTGATTGTAGCCAGAAAATCCATCCATGAACGAAAATTTTTGCATCCAACACAATCATCAATAATCTAGTCGATAAAGGGAGTAGGATAGTTGTCTTTTGGACAAGCATGATTAACATCCCGATAATCGACACACACTCTAATGGTTACTTTTTTTTCATAACAGGAACAATATTGGAAACCCACTCAGTTAGTGGAATAGGGTAAATGAAACCAGCACGCAAAAGTTTTTCAACTTCTACTTTGATGGCAGCGGATTTCTTTGGATGAACAGGACAAAGTCGTTGGCGCACCGGTTTGACATCAGGATACATATTAATAGTCTGTTCAACTATACTAGTATCTATTCCTGGAATTTCCTCATAAGACCAAGCGAATACGTCACGAAATTCACGAAAAAGAGAGTGATATGAATCAAGTTATGATGGAGAACAAGATACATCGACATGAATATTTTCTACAACGCCAGGTTTGGTTGAAATATCGATAGAAATCATTTCTTCGATATTTGATAAATTTCTCTTAGATTCAATTGCATTAATCGATAAAGAATTCGAAAAGAAAGTTTTGATGGATGGGTGATATATTTCACTGAGATTGTTTTCTTCGTAATCAGGAAGATGGGAACGATGATTATAATTTTCCCATGGTTCTCCTTCTGACATCATAGCTTCCAAAATATTTTTATCTGTCAAAAATTTTGAGGAAAACGGATCAGATGGAGTACCAAAATCTAATGAACGATCAACCCAAACACTCAGCAACACTAATTTCGGATTTTTCACCCAAGCCAAATAGAATTATCAGAATCACCCGTACTCTCCCTTAAGCCAAATAGAGTGGAAGAGATCATGTAGCAGGACTCTATGCTTGCTATTTCTACTGATGTCGTGGGAAACAGTAATGAAAAGGTTCCCATAAGAGTGGAATCCTTTAAGATTCATACACCAATGTTCTGAATTTCTAGTTGGGGTAAATGAACAAACGGAACGCTTCTAGTTACCTGCGAAGCAGAGGCAAAAAAGGATAATTGATTAATGACTGTGATTGTACCTTTATGTGGAAAGGAAATCATTCTAAAGTATGTAGAAACAATGGCAATCATTGCATATACCCATGGTCTTCCAAGTAAATTATTATAGTCAAGGGGTTCGTCAACAACCTCGACATCAATATTCACTATTTTTCCCCCTAATTCAACATGTAGGTTATTGATAATACCACAAGGTTTATATGTTCTACCATCAAAAGCCTTCAACATCGTTGATGATTGTGATACTCACGGTGAGCCAAGTGACTTCCAAAAGTTTAGAGACATAATGCATGTAGATGATCCCTCATCAATAATAGTACGATGAACAAGGTGATTGAGAACATTTACTTGTATGGAGAATGCCAATTCTGCTAGTAATTGTGGCACATAGCCTGTATGATTAAAGACGACAAGATTAGAATCAGTCGGATCAATTCCACCAATGGCCGACAATAAAGCCTGTTTCTGGGAGGGACAATTTTGCAATACCTCAAGAGCAGACATAGCTTAAGGGGATTGAGCCAAATATTCAACTATATTATAATTTTGTGCAGCTCTTGCTCGAGGATTATATGTTGATTTATGAATTACTCCCTTCGGTGGCTTAATTGTCAATTTAGGAATAACAGTAGGTGGTACTGATTCATTAGATGGATTCGTTGTCGAGGTAGTAGGTTGATCAGTGGCTGGACTACCATATTCTTTATTCTACGTCGACACCAAAATATCTTGTAAGGTTTTGTGGTGGATAACATTAACACTTGGGAACTAGGAGCTAGATCTGTAACAACCAAATTAGTGTCCATATTTGGAAATGGGTCTGTCAACATAGCTGATGCATGATAAGTCTTGATGATTTTTGAGACTTCAATACGGTGAGGACAATCCCTAACAAATTGTTCCTCATTATATATTATGCATGGATAATGAGGTTTCCATGGTCTAGACGGTTGATCAGATGATTTTTCCTGTGGGTTAGAAGCTTTCTTTTTCTTTGATTTCCCATTTTTCTTACCTCCTGGTTGCTTGTCACTTTTTCCTTTGTCAAATGACATGGCATTAATTTCGGAAGTAGGAGCAGGATCAGATGCAGTAGCGTGGTGTGTGTTTGCAGTGCCTATCAAGCCGTCTCCGGCATGAGAGTCCTTTATTTGAGGATGAACATTGAAATTAGATCGCGACACATTAGGAATTTTTTCATAGAGCGTGCCAAACTGAGTGTAAATTAAGTCTAAATATTGGGCACGAGCGATAAATTGCTCTTCTATGACGACGCCACCTTTAGAAACATCCTCCGTTATAGATGGTAACAGGGACTTAATGAACCATTCAACAAGGAGCTGGTCGGGAACAAATGTCTTAACCATTCATCGATGGTGACACCACTCATGAATATGATCAGAAATGTGAGTATCATTAGTCTGTTTGAAGTTGGTCAAGAGTTCCGTTCCAGTTTCGTATCTGATCGGTAATTGGAAACAGTTCAAAAAGAGAATAGATAAAGTAGTAAAATTGTCAAAAGAAGCTCTAGGTAACTCAATGTACCATTTAGCAGCCGGACCTGTGAGCGTACGCTGGAAAAGATGTAGTCGAACAGAATCATCATTCACGGAATTTGATGAACACCATAAATGATAATTCATGACATGAGTCAACGGATCTTGTCCAGGGTTTCCATTGAATTTAGGAATAACGGAGGGTAATTTATGAGGTATCACCAACCACCAAGGAGCATAATTTATAGGATCATTGGTTAACCGGTTTAAATCTGGTAATTCTAAGGTTGCAACAAAAGGCAACTGTCGATTAAGGTTAGGTTGAGCATATCCAGGGTAATATGGAATTGCTTGGGAAATAGGACTTTGAGCACCAGCATACAGAATTTTCTGATGGTAACCCAGATAGGGGTTGTTTTGCATAGCAAACGCTTGAGAATTCTAGTGACCAAAACCTGGATATGATACTTGTTGAAATGAAGTTTGAGGCATTTGCGCTTGTGGCTGCCAAGGGGTTTGCCCACCGATGTTATAACCCAAATTAGTATAATTTGGATTCGGTTGATATGTATAACCAGGTTGCGTTTGTGACATCCCATAAAATGGTACACCAGCTTGTGAATAAATGATTCCTGATAGAGGTTGTTGTAAATTAACCAAAGGATTTTGAATATGTGGACCCAAAATTTTGTTGAATATTGCAACAAGAAACAGTGAAGGAGGCATCCTGAAACATATTTCCTGACCTTAGTTGGAAAGTGATCACCTAAACTAGGTGGGGGCCCACACAGGTGATTTTTGTCGCAAAGTCTATTTTTAGACATATGGATCATGGTCTATGAGTTGCAAGATGCTATTTATGGATGATTGGTCGAGTTGGTAAAAATATATGGACCTCTATTTTTAGACATTGGGCGGAATCTATTTTTAGACTGCCGGGCTAAAAATAGAACAATCAAATATTATTAACCCTTAATAATATTTAGACTATAAACATTATCTTATCCTCTTGGAGCACTTCAGTTTGATGCTTGGATGTGGCACATGCAGCTGACAGAAGGAATTACGCTATTCCTAGGGGTTAGTTGAGCTATTGCATGGTTGACTTCAGTTAGAACTCATGTGGCAGAGTTTGGTGGAGTTGATGAGGCAGTTGGTGGAGTTGTGTTCGGTTTAACTTAGTTGAACTAGTTGTATTTAGTCTAACTGATAAATACACTAGTGATGAGTGGTGTGAATTAATTATTAATTAATTCACTAATAATTAACTCATAAATCAACTAAAGAATACATCAGTTAACTGCAATGCATGGACAGTTCAGTGGAGACCAGTGTTAGAGGTGGGTGAAAGGGTGAGTCTACTATCGGTTGTGACTATAGCTGTGCATGAGATTTGCACACACATTGATTGAGATTGCCAATGAGGATTGCGCAGTACAAGCCAGTGGGATTCGAACTTGGATCTCATCATTATTCATCTTGGATTGCGCAGTAGAGGCAGGCAGACTTGTGGAGGATATTTGAACCTGTGACTTGTTCATCTTCCGTGCTAGTTTGTGTGTAGCATGTGAGATAGTGCTGAGAGCTGTGAGGAGCTTTGTGCTATGTATTGTTACATGTTCTCTATCATTATAATATACAGATAGTTGGGGGTTTTCAGCTGTAAGCTTTCCCCATTACATACTGTGTCATATGTGTGCTTGATTATGTTTTAATGTGCGCATGCGACTGCTTCTATTTCCACATATTGATGATAAATTGTAGAAGAGGTTATGTATTATGCATGAAGCTTAAATAGTGTGTAATCAGGATAATCTCGGTGAATAATTCAGCTATTATTCAAATTTCTACATGGTATCAGAGTGAAATTGATCATCGGATCTATTACAGTGATTACAATTTATTTTGGTAAACAGAGTCTGTAAGCGGGCTAGGTAGCCTCTGGATCCATCCTTTCTTTGAAAGGTGATATATCCATTAAATGCCCCTACAGTCAATCTCTGTGCTAGAAATACATTGTTCTCATAGATCAGAAGCGGTTGAGTTTTGAGCTGGTGGAATTCGAATTTGCAGCAGAATTTGGAATTCGAATTTGCAGCAGTCTTCTTGGTGTCGAAGTCAAAATGTCTTATCAAGGATTGCGATTGGAGTATGCTCTTGATGGCAGCTCAAATTATATTTCATGGAGAGATAGGATGGAGGTGGTGTTAGATGATAATGGGCTGAAGGAGTTCATAGATGTTGAGGTCCCAAAGCCTACCGATGCTGCTCAAGTTGAGGCTTGGCAAAAGAAGACAACAACGTGTCGAAGGATTCTGTTGGAGGGCGTGAGGGATCACATAGTATCCAGCATGCATGGAAAATATTCTCCATACTTGATGTGGAAAGCTTTGACAGATTTATTCCAAAGCAACAGCGACCAGAGGAAGTTGGCGCTCAAGGATAAACTCAGGAAAATAAAGATGGAGAAGAATGACACTATTCCGGTATACTTGACAAAGTTTGTCCACTGCAAGGATGAGCTTGGGAGTGTAGGAGTTAGTGTGGATGATGAGGACTTGGTGAGCTTGGCTCTCCTTGGTCTTCCGAAGAGTTGGCATTCCTATGAGGATTCTGTCAATGGTCGGGAGAAATTGCCAGGATGGGAGTGACTTTGGTCGGATCTTATGCAAGAGGAGATAAGGCGGAGTACCAGGGATGGATCTTCATCAAAGGAATCTGATGAAGAGGATTGCACTTTGGCTGCCAAAGCAAGGAAGGGGAAGGGAAAGTAGAATGCTTCTCAATCCAGTGCGGATGGTAAAGAGCGTGACATGTCCAAAGTGAAGTGTTTTCATTATCATGATCATGGACATTACGCCACAAATTGTCCACAGAAGAAGAAGAACAAGCAGGCTGCTGGAGCTGCAGTTGGTGAGGCTCTTGCCTCGCAATTTGAGCTGGACTTCTCATTGATCGCATGCATGGTGTCTAGTGCATTGGGATTGGGGTGGTATTTTGATAGTGGCGCTTCCTTTCACATGATGGGAGATGTGAATCTTTTCAGCGACTTGGTGGAGAAAGATCTCCAATTGCATGTTGAGTTGGGCGACAATGGACGATACAATGTGACCGGCATTGGTACCATAAACTTTCAGAGGGAGTCAGGTAAAATCATTCTTTTACAAGATGTAGTGCATGTTCCAGGTTTAAAGAAGAATTTGATCTCAGTCACAATGTTAGAGGATAAAGGGTATGAAGTTGTCTTCAGTGAAGGAAAAGTTTTCCTTCGGCACAAGGCAACAGGACAAGTCAAGAAGGTTGGGATTTGAGCAAAGAATCTCTATAGACTTGAAGTAGATGGGATGTCTACGGAGCTTCCTACTATTGGGAAGTGCAAGAAAGACATGCAATTGATGCTTGAGAGGGAGCAAGTTTTGCATGCAGGTAACAATGAAGCTCGGGATGTGGAGCGGCCACAAGAGGATCATGGAGTGGAAGAAACCACTCATGCAGAGAAATTTTGTGCCAGATGGGCAGAGGGAGTGCATGCAGCTATACCACCAGGTGAGAGGTGGGGCGACATGCATGATTAATCCCAAGAGGAGATTTCTGGGCAGGATTCATGAGATGGTGTGGATATCATGAATTGAACCTGGCTACGAGGTGCCCACAGCGCAGCAGTAGCATGATCAGTTGGATTGATGCAGGCAGATCAAAGTGACAGTGTCAGATACTGGAGCGCGGATCAGAGTTGACAGCAAGTGCAAGAGTGCATGGGTGCAAGAGTTCAACAGCGCAGTAGTTCCTGATGACATGTGCAGTTGGTACCAGCAGAAGTCGAAGAATTTGATGATAGATGCTAGATGCATCAAGACTGATTGAGTTGTTTGGAGCCTATTCAGTTTCAGAAGAGTTGCAGAGCAGATGCATGGAGTTGCATGGCGCTTGTGAAGGTTGCAGGGCGAATGCATGGAGTTGCATGTCGCATGCAAAGACAGTCCTTTCTTGTTGAGAGGGAGTGTTGAAGATTGCAACAAGAAAAAGTGAAGGAGGCATCCTGAAACATCTTTCCTGATCCTAGTTGGAAAGTGATCACCTAAACTAGGTGGGGGGCCACACAAGTGATTTTTGTCGCAAAGTCTATTTTTAGACTATGTCTATTTTTAGACATATGGATCATGGTCTATGAGTTGCAGGATGCTATTTATGGATGATTGGTCGAGTTGGTAAAAATAGATGGACCTCTATTTTTAGACATTGGACGGTTTCTATTTTTAGACTGCCGGGCTAAAAATAGAACAGTCAAATATTATTAACCCTTAATAATATTTAGACTATAAACATTATCTTATCCTCTTAGAGCACTTCAGTTTGATGCTTGGATGTGGCACATGCAGCTGACAGAAGGAAATACGCTTTTCCTAAGGGTTAGTTGAGCTATTGCATGGTTGACTTCAGTTAGAACTCATGTGGCAGAGTTTAGTGGAGTTGATGAGACAGTTGGTGGAGTTGTGTTCGGTTTAACTTAGTTGAACTAGTTGTATTTAGTCTAACTGAAAAATACACTAGTGATGAGTGGTGTGAATTAATTATTAATTAATTCACTAATTATTAACTCATAAATCAACTAAAGAACACATCAGTTAACTGCTATGCATGGACAGTTCAGTGGAGACCAGTGTTAGAGGTGGGTGAAAGGGTGAGTCTACTATCCGTTGTGACTATACTTGTGCATGAGATTTTCACACACATTGATTGAGATTGCCAATGACGATTGCGCAGTACAAGCCAAGGAGATTCGAACTTGGATCTCATTCATTCTCATCTTGGATTGCGCAGTAGAGGCATGCAGACTTGTGGAGGAGATTTGAACCTATGACTTGTTCAGATCTGAGCCAGTTTGTGTGTAGCATTGGAGATAGTACTGAGTACTTGTGAGGAGTATTGTACTATGATTTTTACATGTTCTCTATCATTATAATATACAGATAGTAGGGGGTTTTCAGCTGTAAGCTTTCCCCATTACATATTGTGTTATATGTGTGCTTGATTATGTTTTAATGTGCGCATGCGACTACTTCTATTTCCGCATATTGATGATCAATTGTAGAAGATGTTATGTATTATGCATGAAGCTTAAATAGTGTGTAATCAGGATAATCTCGGTGAATAATTAAGCTATTATTCAAATTTCTACACATTTGATGATATTGAGTCGAAGAACCTGCCTGATAAGGTTGATGTACAATATTTTGATTTTGTAACAGGGGTATAGATGTATTAACAAGTGGTAATGAAGTGGGTGTAACAGGTTGAACAGGTTGATACGAGTGTACAACCATTTGTGGTTGGATAGGCAGAGTAGGTTTCCATTGACAAACATTCATGTCAACATTATTTTGACCAAAAAGTGACTGAGTACTGTCATATTGGGTGACCAAAGCTTGCCCCCCAGCATAAGGAGGATAATAAGATGGAAAATAATTTTCTCCAAATGCTAGGAGTCCAGTTGATATGGTGCTTAAAGGAATTGACCCAAAAGGACCAACTTGATATTTCCCTGATGAAGTATGTAATGAATCAATTTGTTCAGTACTAACGATAGGACTACCAGTTAAAACACCAGATGATGACATTGGTAAAGACCATGAACGTGAAGATGCACCAGAGAAAGCGCCAGATAATGATTTGTAACCTGTTGGGACCAAAGGGCCACCGTGCAAATATGACTTTGGTGAGGTTGTGAACATCGACGGAGTAGCAAGGGTAGGAGCTGATGTAATTAGAAAAGAAGACCCAATCGAAGATGTTGGTTTAGACATGGTTGTATGACAAAATGTATACCCTCAAAAATTGACAGGAGATTGAATGGAAACAAGGTCAAAAAAAGCAGATGGAAACGATTAAGGAAAAGACTCGTACAGGACAACTTTATCAAGTAGGTTTCCATCAACTTTATCAAGTAGGTTGCCATCAAGGACAACACTCTGCATCATATTGCCAACAATCTCCCCCTTTGGAATTTATGGAAACCATGATGGTGTCTGATCACCACAACAGATAGATACATTGATTATAACCATTATTCAAAGACCATGATACTCTCACCCTATTCAAACACCATGATACTCTCCCCCTTTGACATCAAGGGCAAAGGGCGAATCAAAGCAAAAACAAGCTTTTTCTTCTCTTGTAGAAAGAAGAGCTTTGTAGATCTGATGTGCACTGAAGTTACCATGCCCCCCTCGAGTTCATGCTGAAAACATATTTTTCAATGAAGTGCATGACTCTATGACCTTTCCTATCACCAAGGACTCATACTTACATCAATGATCCAACCAAGTGGATTTACATATGTGACTCAAGTACCCAACCAAGTGGGTTTACACATTTTGACTCAACTACCCAACCAAGTGGGTTTAGAAATTTGATCAAGTCCTTACATGACTAAATATTACAATTTTACATCATAGGTCTCAACATGACCTTTACAAATATGACTTTTTATGACCAATACCAAAAAGACCTCAAGAGAGAGATCATATTTCAGAACCATCATAACGCCAACAATGCATTACTTTCCATATGACCAATGCTCCCCCTTAGGTTGTGCATCCTGAACACTTTCAACAGCAAATCATCAATGCATCTTCATCAGATATCAGAGAATGAAATAGAAATATGAGAGCCGAAACATCACCAAAGACATACCCACCGAAGACCACAAACTTGTGTTAAAGAATGTCGACCCCAAAAATTTGTCGCACACACCCATACGTGGTTTTCTATGTATAAACGCGTATATACGCGATCGTGTTTCAGAACCTCGCGTATCCAATTTAATATTCGAATTTGGCGTATCTGATCTTCTGTATGGCAGCGACTACTCCCAGATTCTGTCTGAGATATTCGAATGCTTTCCTGGAATATATATGAGGGAAGATAGATAAGAAAATGTAGCTATGTTTTCAGGAGTCATCCAACAGTTGTAGCATAAGCACATCAGTAACCAAACCTTCAGGCTTTTTGTAGCATCAACATATTCTTCAAGAGGAATTATCATACCAGAACAATCTTCTTTAATAGACAATATGTATTAAGCAATCATCCATGTGATCTGTTACCACCAAGATCTTCATGATTTATTTATTTCATAATCATGATGTAACATGTGTAGGAATTATGTATAAAAGGTCTCAACCGTGTCAAAAGTCATTAGCAACAAACTCTGCATGATCTATCCTTATCTCTGCATCATAAAACTTTCATCTCATCCATGTGTGAAAACAAAAGATACTCTTCAGCAAAAAGCAATCAGGGATCATCCATAATATCATCATGAGAACCATGTATCATGTCATCATCATTTGAGCATGAGTATTACAAGAACTAAGGAATAAGCAGATACAATGCCAACAATGCAATTATTAGTAGTTAGATTGATGCTCCCCCTGAACCTGTGCTCCTGATCTTTAGCTAAATCACTGTTTTTCTTATCAGAAAAGCATACGCCTCTATCTCCAGTGGAACTCGCGTGTATACGTGGCTTTAGTTCATTAAACCTGCATATGGATAGTGAAATAATGAAATTTTCATAGCTCCATCTCCCCCTGAACTTATGCCACCTGTACCTGTCTTCTTCACATCAGATGCACTGTCAGAAATAAACATACCCAGAATGACCAAACCAACCATGAGAATCACCATACATTGCTCCCCCTATGATGATACACTACTAATCCCTAGAATGTATCTCACATTACTCCTGTAGTCATTATGAGAAGTAAGCTTTTAGAATCGGATGACTGCAGTGGGATTATTATCCCCTACGTTTCTAACCGGTCCTCCTTCTTTTTCCAGCTTTGCTTGAAGTTTTTTATTGTGTGCTGAAATTTATCCAATTTCTAAGATCTATTCATCTGGCATTCTTTTTCTACATGTCCATACTTGTTACAAGCATAACATCTTGCATGACCAGAAAAGTAATCATAGGGATCATACTGTGTTTTTATATTCTTTCTTCTATTGCAATCAGTTGCTTTATGACCATACTTGCTGCATGAAAAACAATATCCCTTAAAGAAACCTGAGTACCTTTCTGTGTAGAATCTGTTTTTTTGTGACTGAAACAATCTGCTTCTGCAATTGGCTGCAACATGCCCATAATTATGACATTTAAATCATTCAACATTACTTATCAAAGGAGGGAGTGATTTCTTTTGAGAGTTCATGATTTTTGGTTGACCTTTTGTTTCTTTCAACACTTCAGGTTTTGCATTGATATCCTTTGAATCTTTAGCACTTCCTTGTGAAAAAGATTCTCCTTTAACAGTTTCATGAAAACCAAGACCAAATTTAACAGAAGGAGACCTTTGACTACTAAGAATATTGTCCGGAATCTTAGTGATATCTTGAAACCTCAAGAGTTTTTCCTTTTCTTCTAATTTACCTTTTAGAATGTTTACCTCATCCTCCAATCTTTGGCATTTCTTCTTCATACTTTCTTCAACCCTTTTTCCTTCTTCTACTTGATCATTCAATTTTAAAATCTCTTCCTTCAACCCATTTTCTTGTTCTTCACAAGTTTGTAAAAGTTCTTCATTCTTCTTATTTGATTTTTCTAGATTTGATTTGAGAAAGATGATTTCTGCTTCAAGTCTTCTACTTTGATAGGTTGCTTTATCCTGTAGTTTTTGATACATTTCTATCTGTTCTTTCATTCTAGAGATCATATCTTTGTAGATAGATTCTCTCTCATTAAATGATCTTTGTTGTCTTTGTTGATCTTCAACTTTACTCTTGAGAGCTTCTTCTAGATCCATAACACTATTTTCACCATTGCATGTATAAGAAGGTGAATCACAAGAACAACAATCAATACCTGTTTCATCTTCTTCATTTTCTGCTACACATGTTTTCTGAGATATCTCCTTTTGAGTAGCCTTCTTCTTTTGCTTCCTTCCCATTGTGACAGATCTCCTTCAAGCGATCAAGCTCCTTCAGAAGGACCTGCTCTGATACCAATTGTTGGGAAAAATACTGAGAGGGGGGGTGAATCAGTATTTAGTGCAAACTGAAATTTTTTTACTTTTTCTTTCTCTAAAACCCATACGCTACTTTACTGAACCCAAGTCGCGTATACACGCGGATATCCTTAATAAAACATGCGTATGACCAGAGATCTTATTATGCATTTAATTCTTTACTTAGATCTTTGCATCATTCATTCATCATATGTTTAGTTAGCAGTAAGCATGTGCAGTAATAACAGAATAAACCATCACACATAAGCAACACACATGAACACCAGGATTTAAGGTGGAAACCCATTTCAGGAGAAAACCACCGTTGTCGCCGTCTCTGTCTTCAATATTTATTATAAAGAAAACATCTTACAACCATGTAATGGCACAGAATCATACCAGCACACAGGCACCCACCTGCAGAAGGCTACAACCTTCTCTTGTTTACCAGCCTCTCCTGGAAGGGAGCTACAACCCCCTGCTCTTGTTTAACAACCTCTCTAGGAAGGGAGCTACAACCCCCTGCTCTCGTTTACCAGCCTCTCCTGGAAGGGAGCTACTACCCCCTGCTCTCGTTTACCAGCTACCACTGGAAGGGAGCTACAACCCCCTCACTGAAGGCTTCGACCCTCAGCACCATTGCGGACCACGTTTCATCAATTTTCATACTGGATCCAACAGCTTCCATACAACACAACTTGTAGGCCTCTTTTCATCAGATTTTCAGACTGGACCCACTCCACACATTTAAGCTCATCATATATCAAACTGAAACTTATAACCCCATCAATTCATTCATTGAATCATCAACCAACAACTTGATCTTCATTTAACATAATCAGCAGCATATTCATTATTCAAACAACCCAGTTCTGTATGAATACATCATTGAGAAATGAATGCTGATAAACTAGCGAGCATGATCGAAATTTCATTCCACATACATCAAACCCTAGATTCCATAAGTGCTTCTTCACTGAACAAATATATAAACACATATGAGGCTAAATCTGTGTATACTTCAGTCTTTATTATTGACAAACCACGGCCTACTTTTCTTCAATAGGACAGCATATACGCTACTACCGAGAAAATTTATACGTAGTATAGATTTATTTTTTCAGCTTTTCTGAAACGATCTGATCTATCGCTTACCCTCTTCATTCTTCATGAGACTTATACCTTGAGGTCTTCATCATTTCTTTTCAGATCATCCTAGAGATTCATCATTTCTAGATCTAGAGATCTTGAACCTTCATCATATCCATAGGTGCATCATAGATTCAGATCTATCAATTAAGAACAGAGTTCAACCATGCAGATATACTTCAGAGTGAAGTATTCATAAAAACCCAGACATATGCACACCCTTGCACTAAGATCTTCTTCTCCTTAAATAGGTTTAACCTTTATCAATACAATGAGTCAAAACCACACACCTTCCGATGGTATTCCTGGACAGGATCAAATAGATAATCCAGCGCTCAATACTATGGGCCAATACCATGGTAATGTCCCCTGGTTTTATAAATTTAGAGCGCAAATAGGCATACGCTACTTGGTACGTACTTTTCCGCGTACATACGCTACTTCGCCTTTACAAACCCGCGTATGCTTTGTGACATACCATTTTCATCATTGCTCTGGCCCTTACAGGAATTCCTTTCTCCATTACATCTGAACTACTCTGTAGATACATCAGATTTACATCATTAACAAATAGGACAAGTCAGTTTCCATCAAGGACAACTTCATCAAGTAGGTTGCCATCAACTTTATCAAGTAGGTTTCCATCAAGGAAAACACTCTGCATCATATTGCCAACACTTTCAGGAGTCAACGCAGTCTCCAAGGGGAGACATTGCTCTGCAACGTAGGCTAGGAAGGGAGACAGTGCTCTAAAAAGCACTGTGTCCAGTCTAAGGGTGCGTTGGGCGCATTATACAAAGAAAAACAACATTGTTTAACTCACTTTATTTGCAAATTAAGCTCTGAAAAATATTAATCTTTGTGTGTAATAGCTACTAGGTGGATAAACAAAGAAAATCAGAAGCTAACACACCTAGAACTAAGAGAAATTCTCCCTAGTGGAGTCGCCAATTTGTTGGTCTTGAATTGTGAATTACGGATAAATCACACTTCCCTAGATAGGTGCTAGTCTAGAATAACAGGTGAAAGACTAGACGACTATTTCTCCGAACTTAGAATAGATACACAGAGAGGATTGGAGGCTTACTTCTTTAGTTTCTTCTAAATGGCTCCTTCTGTCACTTCCGTTGCAACTTCAAATTCAAGCAGTTTGTGAGTTGAATGCTTCCTGCAAGAAAGAGCACTAAAACAATAGAAGATGCAATAATATAGATATATATTCAAGCTAATTAGCTAAACCAGTAAAGAATAAACCATATACATCGACTAAGATCTTGAAATATGGAAAGTCAAAGCCAATACATATGCATATAGGGAAAAATAAGTAGTACTCTTTATTGATGATAGAAGGAGAGGTTACAACCTAGTGACTGATTTGAAGTGACCTTCTAGCATAGTTCCCAAGTCTCATCACAGCATAAATCTCTCCAGCAGCAGTTCCACAAATCAAACTCTCAATTGAAAATTCTCTAGCATTTCTCTACTCAAATTCTTCCTTCTCAAACACTTAGATCTGTGTTCAATTTATAGATGAACTGTAGGTTGTTTTGCAATCAATAGCTTTCCAAAAATAGGCAAGACATGTTTCCATTCATGTAGATGTCAAATGGACACTTGGATCCAAAGCTTGACACATGTGAACTCTTCTAGAAGGCACTGGCCAAGTGGAGATTCCGGAACAATGAGAATTTCACTCCCAATGTGACCAACGCACCTTTGAATGTCGGGAAGTGCTTTGCAGAGCAACCTTGCATGGGGCTACCTGCATATGCAACACACTTAGGCCCCTTAGAGCCTGCGTTGGTGAGCTCTCATATGCTATATAATAAACTTCAAACCTTGGAAACCTTTGCTTGATGAAAGTCTTTCTTGATTTGTGTTGTTTCTTGTCTTAGGGCATGTAGCAGCTGAAATGACAGGGAATGATAGACCCTTGATCATTGGTCCTGGAGATGATGCCCAGTTAATCAGGTCATCGGGAATGATTCCCAAATTGACCTATAACAATAGGTATCTGGAGCTAAATTTCCACCATTCAACATTGACCAAGATTTAGTCTTCATCTACAACGTAGTCTATTCTAGATTTGTGTTGTGTTGCAAGGTTGTTGTAGTGGAGGGTTGTAAAACCACATTTCTGAGCTTGTTTTACATTGTAGGGTTCATCCTTTCATCCGAGAGGGTTTTGAGGAAGTCCTTGGTGCATTATTTCCATATTTTGCAAGAGACCAAGTAGCTACCATCAGCTACAATGCAGTTTCCCTCAAGGATTGTGTTATTTTAGAGAGCAACTGCAGTAGTGGGTTTATTACCCTAGTTGGAGGAGTTAGGTTTCCTATGTAGGGATAAACCCTTCATTTAGGATATCTATTGGAGGAGGATCATCCGGCCCATGACATATTTTGCTATCGGTTTCCAAGTACAGTTGTAGTGATTATTCGGCCCTAGGGCCATATCAACTATTTTTGTATAGTGTGTATGTCCGGAAACCTTTTCTGGGTTGTCTTGGAAATTTGTGTTGGAGCATGGATCTCTAGTCTTAGCACTTTTGGAGCATTGTATCAGAATCAATATATATTTCTATATTTTAGCTGTTACTCTCTCTTATACAACGTAGTTATAGCATTCTGGCATTTCTTTTATTGCAACATTTTATATTTTGATGTATTGTTTCATGGGAGGCTTGTTTCCCCAATCTTGAGTGATATTTTCCTCAAGATATTGTACCTATTTTCTGTTATAATCATAATTGAATGGCTCTATGGTTATCTCATCTATTGATCTCTTGATATTTTTGCATGTTTCCATTTTTATGTCTTGTATTGCTGCTCTCCCAATTTTGGGATATTACAACTGGTAAAGTTGTTTATCAAGCATCAATTCAAGAGTAATACCTTAGTTTTCAAGAGATACCTTAGTTGTGCGGAAAATTAAAAAAATTACTCTTTATATTCTTCAAGCACCAAACCAAAGAGCCCTTTACCTCAACTACCCATAAAACTGAATCGGTAAAGTTTCTAATAAAACATCAATTCAAAAATACTACCTTAATTGTGTGGAAATTTTGAAAATTACTTGTAAACCCTCTGATGTTTACAAACTATTGGTTACTTAGATTTACTGTGAAAACTATTTTGTTTTTAATCTATTTTAAGTATAAATAAAAGATGAGAATACTTGGTATCATTTTTAAATTCGATATAAAGAAATTATGTTTGTTAATTAAGTGACCACGAGCGATTGTCTGATTGCACGGATTATAACTACTTCCCTACATATTGTGGATAAATTGGGAGAGGGAAAAGGGTTGGTTTTCTTCCCTCGATTCTGCGGAAAGACGGTCGAGGAAACTGAGAAAAGACTTCAGAGTATATTGGAAGTAGGATGTTTCCTGCAGGAACTCCTCGGTATGCCGAGTGAGCAGTGGATAATCTATGTTTAACACCCAAGGCTAGACTCGATCTCTTTCCATTTGCAAGTGCGCTGTGTATTGGTCTAGAAGCAAAAGCACGGCAAGGGCGGTCGGTTCCCAATAGGAAGGGAGTCCGGCTGTGGTGATCTCATCCCATACCTCTTCAAACTGTTCGACATTGTCGACCACCCGTTGAAGGGCCCTTGAAGCCGCTGCTCGGGCTTCCTCTTTATCGATGATCTTCTGACATTTGATGACCTCTGTAAATCGGCTGGAGATACCATGTTTCTCCAAGTCGTTTGCCCTTAGTGCGTAAATGAATGAGATGTAATCCCCAACGTGTTGAGCTCTGTTAGGCAGATCAGCCCCTGCCTCCTGCAACTTTCTACTGAGATAAGGAATAGTAGACTTGAGCTCCCCTATCATGGTCAAGAACTCCCATTGCTCGGTTACCCCCGTTATTATGTCTGACCAGATTATGCTTCTCGCCTCGAGAAGGGTGAGGTTCCCCTTTGCTCAACTCTTCATGTCATCAATGGTTTTGTGCTGCTCCGCCGTGACCTTTTTCTCTTGCTCAACTTCCCTCTGTAGCCCCTCGACTGTTCTGGCATTTTCAGCCAGGGAGCTCTCCAATTCTGTGATCTTTTGGCTGGCCGTGGAATCTTGTTTCTCCAATACTTCAATCTCATCTCTGGCTACGGACAATTGTGCTGGCAATGAGCTGACTCCACTTGACGCTTCAGCTGGCTGACAGCTATGTGAATCCCACCTGGCCTGTAGCTCTGTTGCTTTGTTCTGTAGCTCGCTGATATTTTCGGCCATCTTTTCATTTTCTTCCTTCTCCTTGGATAACCTGGCAGACAGCTCTTCTTTCTCTTCCTCCGCCAGTACCAATTCAGCTGTCTGAACATGATGAGAGGCAGGAATACGAGCCTGTCTTTTTGCAGATGCGACTTCCTTCTGCAACTGCTTTATGAGCGCTGCCTGTGAACCTTTTCCTCCATCATCTGAGTTCTTGATTTGGTCCTGGAGATCACGCACCTGATGTGCGTTGGCACGGCATGAAACTTGTTCAGCTACTAAGGTTGCCCTCAGCTGGTCATGTTTCTGTTCTAGCTTCCTTAATGCGAGGGTGAGCTGCGATAGTTTATCCTTCATCATGTCGCAAACCGTTTGGAATAGGTCGCACATGTCATTGACCGGTACCTTCTACATGTCAATGGCCAGTTCAAGCACCTTATAACTAGGAACATCAGAATTAGGGTCCAGGATGGCCTCTGCCATAGACAATACCAGGCTTTCAGTGTCCGCGTTGATAGAGGCGGAGAGCCTGGTATGATATTTTTCCACATATCCCCCTAATTCAGCCTTGTACCTGTCTTGGATTGCTTTATTCATCTGCTCCCTTTCGCTTACCCCGGTCGAAGCGTGCCCAATGATGGCCTGCGTAACCTTCGTGTAATCAGAGGAAGCGGCGCTATCTCTCAACACTGTTATTCCTGCCTTGCCTTTGTCGAATTCCCCAAACTTTGTGAAGGGTTCCAGTAATTGCCCTTCTCCTATGACTTCCGCTTCACTGGTGGCCGTCCTTTGCCTCTTGGGCGGTGGTACTGCCCCGGAGGTACCTGCCTCTTCTTCGCCCCTGTTCACTTCCTCCTCTCCCCCTGTAGCAGATGAATATGTCTCCATCTGCGAAAACATGGGCCAAATTTCGAGATTAGCCCTCCATTCCATAAATGGCCTCGACTCATGTATGTAGGGGGTAGACCTGTTCCTTTTCCTTTTGTTTGAAATGATTTCTCGCGGGTCATAAACCCAGATTTTCCCCAGCGGCAGGTCCATATTTTGCAGCATCTTTTCAGCAATTGGGAGGGCATGTCTTGAGTTTACCACGAAGGGGCCGATTTGTCAGGAAGCCTTAGGATGTAGCCTTTCTTAGTGGGGACAAAATGGAGCTGGTCGGCTTTGAGGGCTTGTCGGATGTATTCGAGAGCATAAACTCGTCGGACGGGGAAAACTGGCAACTGGTATGGGGAAACCTCGGCTCCATAGACCCGAATTTTAGTGCAGTCTTCAGAAAGAAACCAATCTCTGGTACACTGGTATTTCCCGGCTTGCAGCGATCATTTCATTTCTGGGAAAACCCTAGGGGAAGGCGAGTCGTGAATGATGGTGTAGGCGATGGACATGAAAGTGTTCACGAAGTTCGCATAGCCCTCTCCCCTAGGTAATTGACAGATGGAGAAATTCCAGTCGAAGACTGGTCTGGGTTGGGAATTCTCAGAATAGACCCTGTCTAACCCCAAATGGTCGAACTTATCTGCATGCTGGAACAAGAAGAGGTAGAACACCATTGAGCAGAAGCGAAACTGGCGGGCTTGTGAAAGCTCTTGGAATTGAGTTAGGATGGTCGAGGAGAGGAAACCAGGAATGTCCAAAACAACCCCATTCTGTGACATGAGCCATAAGAAGCGAATGCATACCATAGAAATATCTTCCGGGCTCCCTATCCCCAAAAGGCCAGCGATGAGAGAGAGAACGGGTCGAACCTCATCGACGAACAGGCTTAGCGAGAACGGTTCTAATGTAGGCAGGGAAGTTGTATGATCGACGGTTTTGGAAGATATAAAGGCACGGTGGGCTTCCCTCGACAGTTTATTGAACTGGGTTGTCAAGGTTTCGTCTTTGAAGCTGACATATATGTCGCTGGCAGGGAAACGGAGGGCCTGTCTGATAACATCGGGAGAAAGGGAAAAAACCCAATTTCCTTGAGGGGAAATGAAAGCGCCCCAATGTATATCCAAGGCATCTCTGAGCCAGGTGATGAAATCAATACAAGAATGGACCTGGGGGGTGATTTGGTGGTAGAAACCCGACACGACAACTCGGAAACGGTCTGCGTTCTTGCAATGGCGACCGAAAAGCAGGGGTTTGATACTGCGTATATCAAAAGGGTATTTTGGGTCGCAGATACCAGACTGCAAGTCGGAGAGGGGTTCAAAACCAGGGGGGTTCCTACACTCACGGACCTGAGGAGTTTCTGGCTCATTCTTCTTGGGCGTTCCCTTCCCCATGGCTGACATTTCAAGAATTCGAAAAAGAGAAAGGAAACAAAGGAAAAATAGATAACGGAATACCTGAACAGAGGGTGACATTGCTTGTGAAAGCAACGCGGGGAACCCTGACAGTGATTTGGGTAGACCAAGCGCTCTTCCCTACCTGGTATTTGCAGTAGATAGTAACCTGTATCTTTTTATCGGAGTGAAATACGAGAGTTGTTAGTACTGGGGAAGACTATTCGAGCTAAAAGGCGGATGAGTAGGATGACTGAAGGCAAGTGTCATAAGGACACTGACAATGAGACACGTGGCGCGTGAGGATTGGGGATTTCTAAGGTGTAGGTGTCCGCCTCGTGTAGAGTTTAAGGCTGGTACGGGTCTCAGTACCAGCTGATCTAATAACTTTACCTTACCTTTTATCCACATATGCTGTCCAATTCTTGCTGCGCGTGATTTCCTACGCCGAACTAACACATGGCTTTCCCCGCCGTGCGGGTCCACCTTTGCTCCGCCACGTAATCACATCCCGCGGCTTGTTCTTACTATCCCCTTCCAACGTTGAGTCTTTACCATGCCACGTGTCGCCATTCCGCGGGGGTATGGGTCTCGTCCTTTCCCCGCTGCTCGACCCCCTCGGACTTTCCCCACGTGCTTTCTTACGTGATAGCGGCTCTTTTTAATACATCAGTCATGTGATTAGCGCTACGTCCCCTTTTACCTTTATACTTCCTCTTTACTTATGGTTTTGCACTTCACCCTTTGCGTTGTTTGCCCATTGGCTTTAATACATGCGCATTTCACTACCTTGTCTCTTTTCGACCCATTTTATTGGAATATTTCCCCTTTGATATAAAAAATTAATGTGTGGCTTGTCCATCCTTCAATACACCCATGACTAATGCTAAAGATTGCACAACATTGGCTCCACATGGGGATGGCACGTTTGTCCCTGAACGTGTCGAGAACTACGCAGACCGCCTGTGTATCTTCTTGAACACCACTTTTCCGGTTCTTGAGGCTTCTCCCTAGACAAATCATCATGACTCATGCATAACTTGGTAAGAAAAATGAAAAACAGCAGCTAATGTACAATATAATACAATCAGGCTTTGACAGCCTGCTTCAGAATTGAAAATACGGTTTGAGGAACTGCCCATTTACAGGGGCGTCCAACAGATCTCCTTGCAAATTCTCCAGCTTAAAGGTATTATTTCCTCCCTGCTCTGTAATTTTTAAGGGGCCGAACCAAAGGGGGTCAAATTTACCATGCTTACCTTTATCGGCCCTTCGTACATCCCACCTGAGAACTAAGTCTCCCACCTGTAGCTTTCTATCCTTGGTATGCTGATCAAACAACTCTTTCATCTTCTCCTGGTAATCCACAAGTTTCTGGTTCACCTGACTACGCGTTTCTTTGAGTTCTACCAGCTGATTGATTCTTCTGGTCATACCATCCGGTTCTTCCTGAGTCTCCTGCATGAAACGAGCAACAGGTAAAGCTAACTGTATAGGGAATACAGCTGCCCACCCGTATACTAGTTCATAGGGAGATTTTCCAGTTGCCCTTTTACTGGTTATCCTGTTTTCCCACAGAGCAAACTTCAGTTGGGAATCCCAGTTCCTCTGGTTTTCATTTATTGTCTTCTTTAGAGCTCTGTCCAGCGTTTTGTTTGATGATTCCGCCAAACCATTTCCCTGTGGGTAGTAAGCTGTAGAGTGGCCTAAAGTGATGTTATATTGCTGACAAAAATTCACAAATTTAGCAGATTTGAAAGCTTGGGCATTGTCAGTTACTATTCTAGCAGGACATCCAAACCTGGAGATAATGTTCTCTTCCATGAATTTAATGATCACCGTGTCTGTAGTGTTTCGTGCAGGTATGGCCTCCACCCACTTCGTGAAGTAATCTGTAGCAGTCAAGATCCATTTGTGCTGCCCACTTGAGGGTGGGTGAATCTCACCTATGAAGTCAATTCCCCATTGTTTGAAAGGTTCATCAACATGCACAGGAATCAGGGGTAGAGCTGCTAACTTCTGTTTTTCAGCAAACTTCTGGCATTTGTCACATGCTCTGACCCAAGTGAAAACATCTCCAAACAATTTAGGCCAGTAAAAACCAGCCTTCAGGATTTTCTGAGCTGTGCACCTCCAGCTATAATGCCCCCCACAGATTCCCTCATGGAATTCGGTTATTATGTTCTTCACCTCACCTTCTATGAGGCATAACAGCAGTATGCCTGAAGGATCTCTCCAATATAACTGACCATTGGCAACTACATACTTCTGCGATTTCAGCCTCAAGGCTCTGTATTTGGACTTATCACAGCTGGGTGGGCAGCTGAGTGTCAGGAGGTACTCAACTATTTCTTTGTACCAAGGGCTAGTAAGATACTTCATCTGTATTTTCTGAGTAGCCATTTCCACCTCTTGTCTCCCTGTCATCTCCTCAGACTCTTCATTTGCAATCATGGATAAGTGGATGCCCAAAGCTTGGTGATTTGATTTTGACAAAATCTTTTCTAGCCCCTGTCCTTTAATTAACTTGGTGGGTCTGATGTCCAGATCGTATTCCTGTATCTTTGCAATCCATCTGCCCCTTCTGCCTTCACTGTCGCCCTGAACGAGGATATCCTTAACTGCTGCTGTGGGTACGAAAGCAGTAATATGGGACTGCAGAATGTACATTCGAAATGCCTTGAGGGACTTTACCAGGGCGTAAGCCTGCTTCTCCAGTATGTTGTATTTTAGCTCTGCGTCATGAAGTACTTGACTAAAGAAAGCAATGGGTTGCTCATACCCACCTCTGTTATTCTGTAAGAGAACCCCTGCTACCGTGTGAGGTGATGCAAAAGAGAAAATCATAAAAGGTTCAGTGAAATCAGGCTTTGCCAGCACGGGAGCCTCAGCAAATGCATTCTTGATCCTGGCAAAGGCCTGCCTTGATTCTGGTGCCCATTTCACCTCATTATCCTTCTTTAACATATTTGTTATGTGTCTAACTATTTCGGCATAGTTAGGAATAAATCTTCTGAGAAAATTTATACGCCCTAAGAATACCTGGACCTCTTTCTTATTCCGGGGGAGGGAGATACCATTTATAGCTTCCACCCTTTTGGGATCGATTTTGACCCCATCTTTAGTTACTATGTGTCCTAGGAGCTTACCCTCTTCTAATGCAAAGAAAGATTTTTGAGGATTTAGGGAAAGTCCATACCTCCTGTATTTCTCAAAAGTCCTCTGCAAATGCTGAATGTGCTCAGCATCATCCTTCGAAAATACTGTTATATCATCTAGGTACACCACCAGAAACTTGTCCTGTTCCCCAACAAAGGTTATGTCCATAGCTCTCTGAAACGTGGCTCCTGCATTAATCAGCCCGAATGGCATCCTAGCGTACATAAATGTTCTTTAGGGCATGGTGAAAGCAGTCTTTTTCTGGTCCTCTGGGAGTAAAGCCACCTGATTATAGCATGAGAACCCATCCATCATGGACATTCTAGAGGCCCCTACCACCTTTTGCAGAATGTGGTCCATCTTCGGTAATGGGTAGTTATATTTTAGAGACGCCCTGTTCAGGTTTCTGAAATCCACACAAAACCTGATTTCGCCATTCTTCTTTCGCACTGGGACTAAATTGGCCACCCACTCAGAATATCTTAGTGGCACTATAATTTTAGCCTTCAGCAGTTTCTTTATTTCTTGCTCAATCGAGGGCAGCAACAAGGGATTAATCTGTCTGAGTTTTTGCTTATGGGGTTTTGCATCTCCCTTCAGTGGGATCTTATGCTGCATAACACTGACATCAAAGGTTTTCAGGTCTTGATATGACCAGGCAAACACATCTCTGTAGGCTTGGAATAACTTTTGGTACAGTTGTTTGTATTCATCCGGGACCTTCTTGGACAGTTTCACAATCTTTGGATCATATTTACTGCCCAGATTGAGGTCTTCGACCTGGTCCTCCGCCACCACTTTATTTGGCTGTAAAGGAACATCGTTTTTATTGAACAACCTCTCCAAAGGTACCAGCCCTCGGGGAATGACATTCCCTTTCAACTGCAGAAATATGTGACCGGCTATCCTCTCTTCCAGCTTATCTTCTGGAATGTCCCCAATCTCCTCCTCACAACTGTCAATCTCTAGGTTGGAAAACTCTCCAACAATGTCTAGGAACCTCTTCACCTGCTCCTCGTCTTCAAAAACCTGCCAGTGCTTGAAATTATCAGGGATTGAAGGCCGGTACCTTACTTCGATTTCATATCTCAGAAGAGGGTTCTGAGGTGGGCGGAAGGTACTAGCAGCCACGGCCAAAGAGTCTGCCATTTTGTTCTATTCTCGGGGCATGAATTGAATGTTAAATGCCAAGAAAGAGTTCTCTACGAGGTCCCAAAATTCATTTCTATAGGCCTTTAGCCTAGGATGTTTGGCTTGACACTGGTTTTTCACTTGTCTAACCACCAATTCAGAGTCTCCCATCACCTTTAGATTCTGTATTTTCATACTCCTAGCTGTCTGCAACCCCAATATGAGTGCTTCATATTCAGCTACATTTTTTGTGGCCTCATATTCCAATTTTAAAGACAAGGGGACCCATTGACCCATAGGTGAAATAAGCAACACTTCGGCCCCATTTCCTTCCCTGGAATTTGCTCCATCAAAGTGGAGTGTCCAGATTTCAGATCCATAGTCCTGCACTGATGATTCAGTCTTTATTTGACAGAATGAGGGCTCATGGGCATATTCCTGATCTTCTTCTAACATCAGACAGGAGAAATCCCCATCTCGGCTATAGACTGGGGAGTTCACTGAATCACCTGCCTTGGTGACTGTTTTAACAAATCTGGTCTCTCGGTACAATCTCCTCTCTTGGCCACCAAAGACAGGGATAGTGGCATAGGACAGGTCCAGCTTAATTGATCCTCCAATTATGGTCCCCCAAGACCTTGACAGTAGCATACCGAAGCGGGCTGGGATGTCAGCCACTACGATATCCATTACCACACTTTTGGCAGGGATCTGAGCCAGAGTAACTGCTAGATCTTTAATCATGCCCAAACATTTCACTCTTTTGGAATCAAAAGAATATAGGTCTTTATATGGGCGAGTGATTTGGATTCCCAATTTCTCCATGACAGATAGGGGCATGAGGTTGTGAGACGCTCCTGAGTCTAACATACAATTATGCAACAGTAGATCATGGATCACTAAAGATACATAAAAGGGAGGGGTGGAGGGATCTAACTCTTCAACGTGTGGACCGAACACTACCATAGGTCTTTCTTCTTGCAGGTTAAGACTGTCTGGAATGTGTGGTACATCAGGAGGGGAGATGAAGGAGGAGACCTGTGACTGATAGGCAGGCTGTTTCAATAACTCAGACAGAGGGATTGGTATTTTTAATTTTTCGAGCTCTTTTTGTAAACAGAAGACAGATGAAGGCTTATCTATTGACACCTCTCTTTCTTTGGACTCTTTACTTTGCAGAGGAGGTTTGACTTCTTTTACTGGAGGTTTATTATCAGGGGATACAACTACTTGTGAAGACGAAGGCATTTGAATATCAGATTGCAGATATTGGTTAAGGGGCCTCTTACCTTTTTCTGGGGGTTCTTGTGTATTGGCCTCTTTCTGTGAAGATGCTAACTTTTGGGGTGTGTCCTCCTCGTCATCTTGAGTGCGGGTTCTTTTTCTGGATGATCTGAGGTCATATTTTCTGTTAAACTGGGCTTGCATGAAGTCAACGAACTGTTTACAGTAATCATCAATCTCGGGTTCTTCAGTATCCTCGTTGTTCCTCATTTCTGAGTGAGCTTTTAGTTCCCCTTCCTCGCTTTCTTGTACAGGGCATTCTATGTCATCACTGTCTGAGAAAACGGGGCATGCCTCCTCTTGTTCATAGGCAGAATCTTCAGGAGAAGCCTCCACTTGTCCTTCCAAATATAAAGGATGTGGTACTTGATCTTGTTGCTCCTTCTGTCCCCTCTGCAGTATCTGCAAGGGTGGTTTCTTGTATTGAGGATTGAATCCCCTGTTTGGAGCATTCTGGAAGTTCTTTGGGGGTGAATTCTTGGCCTCCATCTCCAGCTTGACCAATTTATTTGAGAGATTCTTGATCATTCTATTCATCTCTTCAATCTTTTCATTTGCCGAATCTCTATCTTGGCTTGAAGTGGATACTTCTTCTTTGCCTCTTCTTTTAGTATCATGTTCTTGCTTCCCTTTGGACTTGCCAGTTGAGACAAAGTTTGCTTCTATTTCCAATGCATCTGTCTGTGCGTCATCCAGGGTGGCTGGATTTCTCTCTCTCAGTGAGAAACCAAACTCAGAATCAAATGCTGCCACAAAAACGACCTTGGCAGCGGTCTGATGAGGCTTCATCTCAGTTGGGAGGCTCAGGTACAGTTTGTTAAATCTCCTAATAAACTCCGATACCCCTTCATTGTGCTTCTTTTTCAGAGTGTTAAACTCGGTAAGGACATCCCCATGATCCTTCCTTTCCCCCCACTTTTTGATGAAAGCATCTTCCATAGCCTCCCAACTGTTGATGGAATTAGCTCCAAGGGTTTTAAACCATTTTCTGGCTTCCCCATCTAGGGATTGCACGAACAACCTTAGAACCATGTCCAAATGCTCAACATTAAAATTCTCTGCGAAAGAGCAGAAAATTTCGACATGCTTCTGTGCTTCAATGTCATTCTCCCCACTAAATCTGGGTAGAATCTTTAAGTAATCCTGTGGCATGTCATTTAGAACTACAGGTAGCTGTAAAGGAGTGTACCTATTTTGTAAGAAACCAGGGACATTCGCCATTGGGGGAGGCGGAGGTAGAGTGAGAGTCTGAGCTGTGAGTGGTGGAGGATAGGATGGAAGTGAAGTATGAATAATGATGGGGATGTAGTGAACAGCGGCTCGAGGGGTCGATGAGAATGTTGGGCTGTGAACGGCAGATATTTCAGTAACTTCCTTAACCTCCTCAACTTCAGGGGTAGGGTGGAAAGAGTAATGCGGGGTATAACTAGACTCGGCTTCGTCTTTGATATGGGCACCTCCTCGAGGTGGGCTTTCTGACTAGTAACCGGTATCTCTTATAATATGGTTAGAGCCTTGTATTTGGGCGACTTGAGAGGAAGAGGAGGGAAGATAGGGAAATTTTTGTAGGGAGAATTCAGGAATCTCGGTATGAACTGACTGCCTTTCCCTCCAGCTTCTTCTATGTAGAATTCTCTCTGGGTCAGACACAGAGGGTGTCCTTAACTGAGATGTATCTGACCTTAGGTGTGGCTTACGGGGAGCCAGGACTGCAAACAAGTTTAACTTTAATATGAATGTGGAGTCGCCAAGGTGAGGGGTGCAAAACTCTCAACTCTTCGTGCTCACCTAACTGAAGAGTGGATGGGTTTTGTCAAGGCCCAGGGATTTAAATTTCTTCAACTTCGTTCTTCAGCAATGACGCCAAAAAGATGTTGTAACTCCTAGAGACAGCCTAGAGTTGCCATAGACCAGTGCCTAGGACATCTTATATAGCAGAGAGACACGACTATGTTATGGGAAATATCTCAGCAAGACCGGACTCTCAGACTATTTCTTTTCAAATAAGAGAACTAGAATTTTAGTGGTATCCAATATTTTAGAAGCTTAAAGCTGAAGAAACAATCCTGAATAAGCAAGATGTCCAGCCTTAACATAAATGCATAAGACAATTCCAAGACAGTTAGCCACAACAAGGGCTGGATTCTCGAATGCTTCACAGAGAAGGATGATATAAAGGTATCTACTGAGAATGTAGAAAGAAGGAGATATTAATTGCTATAAAGACAGTATTCAGAAACATGCGTAAACATGTGATGGGCTTAAACATTTAGAATCCATACATGACAACCACATTCGTAAATAATGCTTCATAACATTCAACATAGCAAAAATGTGAATGAGGTGAAAATGGAACAACATATTACACCTGAGCCATATTTAAAGTGCCGAAAAGCTAATGAAATAAGTATCCACAGGGATAAATTCATAACATAAAGCAGCCAACAACTCGCATTCCAGAATGTAATACCAGATATATGGATATAAGCAAAATGAATAACAACACTACAGCACACCAGAGAGAATAACACACTATGAAGAAACAAGACCAGAATCCTTATCCGAAACAAAACTTCTTTTCATTGAGGCCCTACGGGCTCTTTGCATTCATATTAAGACCTTCACAAAATGTTAAACAAGAAGATATTACACAGTCGTTTCCTCCAAAATTTCGGAACCTTTCTTCCTCCTTTGATTCACATTATATAGGATTCCTTTCCTTTCAGAGAGAAGATATTTTTGAAATATCTTCTTCGCATGAGAAAAATTTGTTAAAAGTCACTTTCATAACAACAAAATTTCATGATAGGGAATTAAGCCTCCCATCATGTGTAAACAGGCCCTCGGCCACTTTCAAAACAGAAATTTAAACAACTGTTTGGTGTAAAAAGTAAAATGCAAGAGTGGGGGAAAACAGCCCACTCGGAACTTTAAAAGAAATAAACTGAGTAAAAAGTAAAACAGGCCGCTAAATCCACATCATGAGTTAACAGAAAAGTCACAGGCGAGGCTGGGTGGAAGCCGTTGCTGATTCGGGTGGAGGCACGTTTGCGGAGGAACTAGTATGCTGACTCATAAACTGTGTCAGTCTCTGCTGACTCTCCAAAGTTGGCTCGGGCATCGCTGAGAGCTTCTCCACCTTGATAAAGGCTTCGCCGAGAGTGTGAATACCTGCCTCAGTAGGGAGCCGGTGTCTGATCATGTAAAGGAGATTAAACTCCTTTTGGAGGACCGTAACAATTGTACTGGCTTTGAGTTGGGTCGCCTTTCCCATCTGGAGGTCAGTTCGATCTCTTTCCATTTGCAAGCGCGCTGTGTATTGGTCTAGAAGAAAAAGCACGGCAGGGGCGGTCGGTTCCCAGCAGGAAGGGAGTCCGGCTGTGGTGATCTCATCCCATACCTCGTCAAACTGTTCGACACTGTCGACCACCCGTTGAAGGGCCCTTGAAGCTGCTGCTCGGGCTTCCTCTTTATCGATGATCTTTTGACATTCGATGACCTCTGTAAATCCGCTGGAGATACCGTGTTTCTCCAAGTTGTTTGCCCTTAGTGCGTAAAGGAATGAGATGTAATCCCCAGCATGTTGAGCTCTGTTAGGCAGATTAGCCCCTGCCTCCTGCAACTTTCTACTGAGATAAGGAATAGTAGACTTGAGCTCCCCTATCATGGTCAAGAATTCCCATTGCTCGGTTACCCCCGTGATTATGTCTGACCAGATTATGCTTCTGGCCTCGAGAAGGGTGAGGTTCCCCTTTGCTCGACTCTTCATGTCAGCGATGGTTTTGTGCTGCTCAGCCGTGACCTTTTTCTCTTGCTCAACTTCCCTCTGTAGCCCCTCGACTGTTCTGGCATTTTCAGCCAGGGAGCTCTCCAATTCTATGATTTTTTGGCTGGCCGTGGAAGCTTGTTTCTCCAATACTTCAATCTCAGCTCTGGCTGCGGACAATTAATAACGGCAATGGTGAATCCCTTGGCCCAACTTCGGTGGTGGCAATTTATATGTGAATCCCACCTGGCCTGTAGCTCTATAGCTTTGTCCTGTAGCTCGCTGATCTTTTCGGCCATTTTTTCTTTCTCTTCCCTCTCCTTGGATAACCTGGCGGACAGCTCTGCTTTTTCTTCCTCCGCCTGTACCAATTCAGCTGTCTGAACATGATGCGAGGCAGGAATACGAGCCTGTCTTTTTGCGGATGCGACTTCCTTCTGCAACTGCTTTATGAGTGCTGCCTGTGCGCCTTTTCCTCCCTCATCTGAGTTCTTGATTTGGTCCTGGAGATCACGCACCTGGTGTGCGTTGGCACGGCAAGAAACTTGTTCAGCTACTAAGGATGCCCTCAGCTGGTCGTGTTTCTGTTCTAGCTTCCTTAATGCGAGGGTGAGCTGCATTAGTTTATCCTTCATCATGTCGCAAACTGTTTGAAACAGGTCGCACATGTCATTGGTTGGTACCTTCTGCATGTCAATGGCAAGTTCAAGCACCTTATAACTAGGAACATCAGAATGAGGGTCCAGGATGGCCTCTGCCATAGACAATACCAGGCTTTCAGTGTCCGCGTTGATAGAGGCGGAGAGCCTGGTATGATATTTTTCCACATATCCCCCTAATTCAGCCTTGTACCTGTCTCGGATTTCTTTATTCGTCTGCTCCCTTTCGCTTACCCCGGTCGAAGTGTGCCCAATGATGGCCTGCGTAACCTCCGTGTAATCATAGGAAGCGGCGCTGTCTCTCAACATTGTTATTCCTGCCTTGCCTTTGTCGAATTCCCCAAACTTCGTGAAGGGTTCCAGTAATTTCCCTTCTCCTATGACTTCCGCTTCACTGGTGGCCGTCCTTTGCCTCTTGGGTAGTGGTACTGCCCCGGAGGTACCTGCCTCTTCTTCGCCCCCGCCCCTGTTCACTTCCTCCTCTCCCCCTGTAGAAGATGAATCTATCTCCATCTGTGAAAACATGGGCCAAATTTCGAGATTAGCCCTCCATTCCATAAATGGCCTCGACTCATGTATGTAGGGGGTAGACCTGTTCCTTTTCCTTTTGTTTGAAATGATTTCTCGCGGGTCATAAACCCAGATTTTCCCCAGCGGCAGGTCCATATTTTGCAACATCTTTTCAGCAATTGGGAGGGCATGTCTTGAGTTTACCATGAAGGGGCCAATTTGGATAGGAAGCCTTAGGATGTAGCCTTTCTTAGCGGGGACAAAATGGAGCCGGTCGGCTTTGAGGGCTTGTCGGATGTATTCGAGAGCGTAAACTCGTCGGACGGGGAAAACTGGCAACTGGTATGGGGCAACCTCGGCTCCATAGACCCGAATTTCAGTGCAGTCTTCAGAAAGAAACCAATCTCCGGTACACTGGTATTTTTCGGCTTGTAGCCATCGTTTCATTTCTGGGAAAACCCTAGGGGAAGGCGAGTTGTGAATGATGGTGTAGGCAATGGACATGAAAGTGTTCACGAAGTTCACATAGCCCTCTCCCCTAGGTAATTGACGGATAGAGAAATTTCAGTCGAAGACTGGTCTGGGTTGGGAATTCTCAGAATAGACCCTGTCTAACCCCAAATGGTCGAACTTATCTGCATGCTGGAACAAGAAGAGGTAGAACACCATTGAGCAGAAGCGAAACTGGCGGGCTTGTGAAAGCTCTTGTAATTGAGTTAGGATGGTCGAGGAGAGGAAACCAGGAATGTCCAAAACAACCCCATTCTGTGACATGAGCCATAAGAAGCGAATGCATACCATAGAAATATCTTCCGGGCTCCCTATCCCCAAAAGGCTAGCGATGAGAGAGACAACGGGTCGAACCTCATCGACGAACATGCTTAGCGAGAACGGTTCTAATGTAGGTAGGGAAGTTGTATGATCGATGGTTATGGAAGATATAAAGGCATGGCGGGCTTCCCTCGACAGTTTATTGAACTGGGTTGTCAAGGTTTCGTCTTTGAAGCTGACATATATGTCGCTGGCAGGGAAACGGAGGGCCTGTCTGATAACATCGGGAGAAAGGGAAAAAACCCAATTTCCTTGAGGGGAAACGAAAGCACCCCGATGTATATCCAAGGCATCTCTGATCCAGGTGATGAAATCAATACAAGAATGGACCTGCGGGGTGATTTGGTGGTAGAAACCCGACACGACAACTCGGAAACGGTCTGCGTTCTTGCAATGGCGACCGAAAAGCAGGGGTTTGATACTCCGTATATCAAAAGGGTATTTTGGGTCGTAGATACCAGACTGCAAGTCGGAGAGGGGTTCAAAACCAGGGGGGTTCCTACACTCACGGACTTGAGGAGTTTCTGGCTCATTCTTCTTGGGCGTTCCCTTCCCCATGGCTGACATTTCAAGAATTCGAAAAAGAGAAAGGAAACAGAGGAAAAATAGATAACGGAATACCTGAACAGAGGGTGACACTGCTTGTGAAAGCGACGCGGGGAACCCTGACAGTGATTTGGGTAGACCAAGCGCTCTTCCCTACCTGGTATTTGCAGTAGATAGTAACCTGTATCTTTTTACCGAAGTGAAATACGAGAGTTGTTAGTACTGGGGAAGACTGTTCGAGCTAAAAGGCGGATGAGTAGGATGACTGAAGGCAAGTGTCGTAAGGACACTGACAATGAGACACGTGGCGCGTGAGGATTGGGGGTTGCTAAGGTGTAGGTGTGCACCTCATGTCGGGTTTAAGGCTGGTACAGGTCTCAGTACCAGCTGATCTAATAACTTTACCTTACCTTTTATCCACATATGCTGTCCAATTCTTGTTGTGCGTGATTTCCTACGTCGAACTAACACATGGCTTTCCCCGCCGTGCGGGTCCACCTTTGCTCCGCCACGTAATCACATCCCGCGGCCTGTTCTTACTATCCCCTTCCAACGTTGAGTCTTTACCATGCCACGTGTCACCATTCCGCAGGGGTATGGGTCTCGTCCTTTCCCCGCTGCTCGACCCCCTCAGACATTCCCCGCGTGCTTTCTTACATGACAGTGGCTCTTTTTAATACATCAGTCATGTGATTAGCGCTGCATCCCCTTTTACCTTTATACTTCCTGTTTACTTATGGTTTTTCACTTCACCCTTTGCGTTGTTTGCCCATTGGCTTTAATACATGCGCATTTCACTACCTTGTCTCTTTTCGACCCATTTTATTGGAATATTTCCCCTTTGATATAAAACATTAATGTGTGGCTTTTCCATCCTTCAATACACCCATGACTAATGCTAAATATTGCACAACATTGGCTCCACTTGGGGACGGCACGTTTGTCCCTGAACGTGTCGAGAACTACGCAGACCACCTGTGTATCTTCTTGAACACCACTTTTCCGGTTCTTGAGGCTTCTCACTGGACAGATCATCATGACTCATGCATAACTTGGTAAGAAAAATGAAAAACAGCAGCTAATGTACAATATAATACAATCAGGCTTTGACAGCCTGCTTCAGAATTGAAAATACGGTTTGAGGAACTGCCCATTTACAGGGGCGTCCAACAAATCTCCTTACAAATTCTCCAGCTTAAAGGTATTATTTCCTCCCTGCTCTGTAATTTTTAAGGGGCCGAACCAAAGGGGGTCAAATTTACCATGCTTACCTTTATCGGCCCTTCGTACATCCCACCTGAGAACTAAGTCTCCCACCTGTAGCTTTCTATCTTTGGTATGATGATCAAACAACTCTTTCATCTTCTCCTGGTAATCCACAAGTTTCTGGTTCACCTGACTACGCATTTCTTCGAGTTCTACCAGCTGATTGATTCTTCTGGTCATACCATCCGGTTCTTCCTGAGTCTCCTGCATGAAATGAAAAACAGGTAAAGCTAACTGTATAGGGAATACAGCTGCCCACCCGTATACTAGTTCATAGGGAGATTTTCCAGTTGCCCTTTTACTGGTTATCTTGTTTGCCCACAGAGAAAACTTCAGTTGGGAATCCAAGTTCCTCTGGTTTTCATTTATTATCTTCTTTAGAGCTCTGACCAACGTTTTGTTTGATGATTCCGCCAAACCATTTCCCTGTGGGTAGTAAGCTGTAGAGTGGCCTAAAGTGATGTTATATTGCTGACAAAAATTCACAAATTTAACAGATTTGAAAGCTTGGGCATTGTCAGTTACTATTCTAGCAGGACATCCAAACCTGGAGATAATGTTCTCTTCCATGAATTTAATGATCACCGTGTCTGTAGTGTTTCGTGCAGGTATGGCCTCCACCCACTTCGTGAAGTAATCTGTAGCAGTCAAGATCCATTTGTGCTGCCCACTTGAGGGTGGGTGAATCTCACCTATGAAGTCAATTCCCCATTGTTTGAAAGGTTCATCAACATGCACAGGAATCAGGGGTAGAGCTGCTAACTTCTGTTTTTCAGCAAAATTTTGGCATTTGTCACATGCTCTGACCCAAGTGAAAACATCTCCAAACAATTTAGGCCAGTAAAAACCAGCCTTCAGGATTTTCTGAGCTGTGCTCCTCCAGCTATAATGCCCTCCACAGATTCCCTCATGGAATTCGGTTATTATGTTCTTCACCTCACCTTCTATGAGGCATAACAGCAGTATGTTTGAAGGATCTCTCCAATATAATTGACCATTGGCAACTACATACTTCTGCAATTTCAGCCTCAAGGCTCTGTATTTGAACTTATCACAGCTGGGTGGGCAGCTGAGTGTCAGGAGGTACTCAACTATTTCTTTGTACTAAGGGCTAGTAAGATACTTCATCTGTATTTTCTGAGTAGCCATTTCCACCTCTTGTCTCCCTGTCAGCTCCTCAGACTCTTCATTTGCAATCATGGATAAGTGGATGCCCAAAGCTTGGTGATTTGATTATGACAAAATCTTTGCTAGCCCCTGTCCTTTAATTAACTTAGTGGGTCTGATGTCCAAATCGTATTCCTGTATCTTTGCAATCCATACCCCGCATGCCTTTGTGCTTTGTCTGCTGAACGAGATATCCTTGCGTATGCTGTGGGTCGAAAGCGATGGCCGACGGGCTGCCAGGTGTACATGTGAAATGCCTTGAGAGACTTTACCAGGGCGTAAGCCTGCTTCTCCAGTATGTTGTATTTTAGCTCTGCGTCATGAAGTACTTGACTAAAGAAAGCAATGGTTTGCTCATACCCACCTCCGTTCTTCTGTAAGAGAACCCCTGCTACCATGTGAGGTGATGCAAAAGACAAAATCATAAAAGGTTCAGTGAAATCAGGCTTTGCCAGCACGGGAGCCTCAGCAAAGGCATTCTTGATCCTGGCAAAGGCCTGCCTTGATTCTGGTGCCCATTTCACCTCATTATCCTTCTTTAACATATCTGTTATGTGTCTAACTATTTCAGCATAGTTAGGAATAAATCTTCTAAGAAAATTTATACGCCCTAAGAATACCTGGACCTCCTTCTTATTCCTGGGGAGGGAGATACCATTTATAGCTTCCACCCTTTTGGGATCAATTTTGACCCCATCTTTATTTACTATGTGTCCTAGGAGCTTACCCTCTTCTAATGCAAAGAAAGATTTTTGAGGATTTAGGGAAAGTCCATACCTCCTGCATTTCTCAAAAGTCCTCTTCAAATGCTGAATGTGCTCGGCATCATCCTTAGAAAAGACTGTTATATCATCTAGGTACACCACCAGAAACTTGTCCTGTTCTCCAACAAAGGTTATGTCCATAGCTCTCTGAAACGTGGCCCTTGCATTAATCAGCCCGAATGGCATCCTAGCATACATAAATGTTCCCCAGGGCGTGGTGAAAGCAGTCTTTTTCTGGTCCTCCGGGAGTACAACCACTTGATTATAGCCCGAGAGACCATCCATCATGGACATTCTAGAGGCCCCTACCACCTTCTGCAGAATGTGGTCCATCTTTGGTAGTGGGTAGTTATCTTTTAGAGATGCCCTGTTCAGGTTTCTGAAATCCACACACAACCTGATTTCGCCATTCTTCTTTCGCACTGGGACTAAATTGGCCACCCACTCAGAATATCTTAGTGGCACTATAATTTTAGCCTTCAGCAGTTTCTTTATTTCTTGCTCAATCGAGGGGAGCAACGGGGGATTAATCTGTCTAAGTTTTTGCTTATGGGGTTTTGCATCTCCCTTTAGTGGAATTTTATGCTGCATAACACTGACATCAAAGGTTTTCAGGTCTTGATATGACCAGGCAAACACATCTTTGTAGGCCTCGAATAACTTTTGGTACAGTTGTTTGTATTCATCCGAGACTTTCTTGGACAGCTTCACAATCTTTGGATCCTCTTTAGTGCCCAGATTGAGGTCTTCGACCTGGTCCTCCGCCACCACTTTATTTGGCTGTAAAGGAACATCGTTTTTATTGAACAGCCTTTCCAAAGGTACCAGCCCTCGGGGAATGACATTCCCTTTCAACTGCATAAATCTATGACCTGCTATCCTCTCTTCCAGCTTATCTTCTGGAATGTCCCCAATCTCCTCCTCACAACTGTAAATCTCTAGGTTGGAAAACTCTCCAACAGTCTCTAGGAACCTCTTCACCTGCTCTTCATCTTCAAAGACCTGCCATTGCTTGACATTATCAGGGATTGAAGGCCGGTACCTTACTTCGATTTCATATCTCAGAAGAGGGTTCTGAGGTGGGCGGAAGATACTAGCAGCCACGGCCAAGGAGTCTACCATTCTGTTCTGTTATCGGGGCATGAATTGAATGTTAAATGCCAAGAAAGAGTTCTCTACAAGATCCCAGACTTCATTTATATAGGCCTTGAGCCTAGGATGTTTGGCTTGACACTGATTTTTAACTTGTCTAACCACCAACTCAGAGTCCCCCAGCACCTTCAGAGTCTGTATTTTCATACTCCTTGCTGTCTGCAGCCCCAATATGAGTGCTTCATATTCAGCCACATTTTTTGTGGCCTCATATTCCAGCTTGAAGGACAAGGGGACCCATTGACCCATAGGTGAAATTAGCAACACTCCAGCCCCATTTCCTTCCCTGGAATTTGCCCCATCAAAGTGGAGTGTCCAGATTTCAGATCCATAGTCCTGCACTGATGATTCAGCCTTTATTTTGAAGAATGAGGGCTCATTGGCATATTCCTGATCCTCTTTCAACATCAAACAGGAGAAATCCCCATCTCGGCTGTAGACTGGAGAATTAACCGAATCACCTGCCTTGGTGATTGTTTTAACAAATCTGGTTTCTCGGTACAATCTCCTCTCTTGGCCTCCAAAGACAGGGATAGTGGCATAGGATAGGTCCAGCTTAATTGATCCTCCGATTCTGGTTCCCCAAGACCTCGATAGTAGCATACCGAAGCGGGCTGGGATGTCAGCCACTACAATATCCATTACCACACTTTTGGCCGGGATCTGAGCCAGATTAACTGCCAGATCTTTAATCATGCCCAAACCTTTCACTCTTTTGGAGTCAAAGGAATAGAGGTCTTTATACGGGCGAGTGATTTGGAGTCCCAATTGCTCCATGATAGATAGGGGCATGAGGTTGTGAGACGCTCCTGAGTCTAACATACAATTATGCAACAATAGATCATGGATCACTAAAGATACATAAAAGGGAGGGGTGGAGGGATCTAACTCTTCAACGTGTGGACTGAATACTACCATAGGTCTTTCTTCTTGCAGGTTAAGACTATCTGGAATGTGAGGTACATCAGGAGGAGAGATGAAGGAAGTGACTTGTGACTGATAGGCAGGTTGTTTCAATAACTCAGACAGAGGGACTGGTATTTTTACTTTTTCAAGCTCTTTTTGTAAACAGAAGATAGATGAAGGCTTATCTATTGACACCTCTTTTTCTTTTGACTCTTTACTTTGCGGGGGAGGCTTAACTCCTTTTACTGTGGGCTTATCATCAGGGGATGCAGCTACTTGTGAAGATGAAGGCATTTGAATATCAGATTGCAGAGATTGGTTAAGGGGCCTCTTACCTTTTTCTAGGGGTTTTTGAGTATTGACCTCTTTCTGTGCAGATGCTGACTTTTGGGGTGTGTCCTCCTCTTCATCTTGAGTGCGGGTCCTCTTTCTGGATGACCTGAGGTCATAACTTCTATTAAACTGGGCTTGCATGAAGTTAGCGAACTGTTTACAGTAATCATCAATCTCGGGCTCTTCAGTATCCTCGTTGTTCCTTATTTCTGAGTGAGCTTGGAGCTGCCCCTCCTCACTTTCTTGTACAGGACATTCTATGTCATCACTGTTTGAGAAGACGAGGCATGCCTCCTCTTGTTCATAGGCAGAATCTTCAGGAGAAGCCTCCACTTTCCCCTCCAAGTATAAAGGATGCGGTACCTGATCTTGTTGCTTCTTTTGTCCCCTCTGCAGTATCTGCAAGGGTGGTTTCCTGTATTGAGAATTGAATCCTCTGTTTGGAGCATTCTGGAAATTCTTTGGGGGTGAATTTTTGGCCTCCATCTCAAGCTTGAACAGCTTATTTGAGAGATTCTTGATCATTTTATTCATTTCCTCAATCTTGTCATTGGCCGAATCTCTGTCTTGGCCTGAGGTGGATACTTCCTCTTTTCCCCTCCTTCTAACATCGTGTTCTTGTTTCCCTTTGGATTTGCCAGTCGAGACAAAATTTGCTTCTATCTCCAGTGCGTCTGACTGTGCATCATACAGAGTGGCTGGCTTTCTCTCCCTCAATGAGAAGCCGAACTCAGAATCAAATGCTGCCACAAAAATGACCTTGGCAGCGGTCTGGTGAGGCTTCATCTCAGCGGGAAGACTCAGGTACAATTTTTTAAATCGTCTGATAAACTCTGAGACCCCTTCATTGTGTTTCTTTTTCAGAGTGTTGAATTCGGTAAGGACATTACCGTGATCTTTCTTCTCTCCCCATTTTTTGATGAAGGCATCCTCCATTGCCTCCCATGTGTTGATAGAATTGGGTCCAAGTGTCTTGAACCACTTTCGAGCTTCCCATCTAAGGATTGCACGAACATTCTTAGGACCACATCCAGATGTTCCACATTGAAATTCTCTGCGAAAGAGCAAAAGACTTCAATATGTTTATGGGCTTCAATCTCATTCTCACCGTTGAATCTGGGCAAGATCTTCAAGTAGTCTTGTGGCAAGTCATTTAGTACTGCAGGTAGCTCCAAAGGAGCATATCTGTTTTGCAAGAAACCAGGAACATTAGCCATTGGGGGAGGAGGTGGAGGTAATGCAAGAATCTGAGCTGTGAGAGGAGGAGGAGAAGGTGGAAGTGAAGTATGGATAATGATGGGGATGTAGTGAACAGCGGCTTGAGGGGTTGAAGAGAATGTTGGGCTGTGAATAGCAGATACTTCAGTAACTTCCTTAATTTCCTCAACTTCAGGGGTAGGGTGGAAAGAGTAATGCGGAGTATAGCTAGACTCGGCTTCGTCTTTGATATGGGTGTCTCCCCGAGTGGGCTTTCTGAAAAGTAACCAGTATCTCTTATAGTAGGGTTAGAGCCTTGTATTTGGGTGTTTTGAGAAGAAGAGGACGAGAGATATGGAAAGTTTTCTAGGGAGAATTCAGGAATCTCGGTATGAACTGACTGCCTTTCCCTCCAGCCTCTTCTATTTAGGATTATTTCTGGGTCAGACACAGAAGGTGTCCTTGACTGAGATGTATCTGACCTTAAGTGTGGCTTACGGGGAGCCAGGACTGAAAACGGGTTTAACTGTAAAATGATTGTGGAGTCGCCAAGGTGAGGGGTGCACAACTCTCAACTCTTCGAGCTCACCTAACTAAAGAGTGAATGGATTTTGTCGAGGCCCAGGGATCTTAAATTTCTTCAACTGCTCACGCAAGAACTACGCTCAAAAGTTTCATCCACCTGATTATGAGCTCAGAGTTGCCATAGACCAGTGCCTAGGACATCTTATATAGCAGAGAGATATGATTATGTAGTGAGAAGGATCTCATCAAGACCAAGCTCTCAGAATATTTCTTTTCAAATGAGAAAACTAAAATTTTAGTGGTATCCAATATTTCAGAAGCTTAAAGCTGAAGAGACAATTCTGAATAAGCAAGATATTAAGTCCCAACATAAATGTACAAGACAATTCCAAGACCGTCTGCTGTAGCAAGGGCTGGATTCTCGAATAGTTCACAGAGAAGGATGATATAAAAGGTGTCTAATGAGAATGTAGAAGAAAGGAGATATTAACTGCTATAAAGACAGTATTCTGAAACATACGTTAACATGTAGCGGGCTTAAACATTAAGAATCCATACATGATAACCACATTTGTAAATAATACTTCATAACATTCAATATAGCAGAAATGTGAATGGGTTGAGAATGGAAAAAAATATTACACCTGAGCCATATTTAAAGTGCCGAGGAGCTAATGAAATAAGTATCCACAGGGATAAATTCATAACAGAAAGCAACCAGCAACTCGCATTCCAGAATGTAATACTAGATATATGGATATAAAAAAAATGAATAACAACACTACAACACACCAGAGAGAATAACACACTGTGACTAATCGAAGCCAGAATCCTTATCCGAAACAAAACGCCTTTTCATTGAGGCCCTACGGGCTCTTTGCATGCATATTGGGATGCTCACAAAATAACCAATTAAGAAGATCTCACACAGTTATTTTTTCTCAAAATTTTGGAACCTGGCGTTCTTCTTTGATCTACCTTATATAGGATTCCTCCCATATCAGCGATAAGACATTTTGGGAAAATATCTTCTTCGCATGGGTAAAATTTGTTACATGTCATTTTCATAACAACAAAATTTCGTGATGGGGAATCAAGCCTCCCGTCATGTGTAAACAGGCCCCAGGCCATTTTCAAAACAGAAATTTAAACAAATGTTTGGTGTAAAAAGTAAAATGCAAGAGTGGGGGAAAACAACCCACTTGGAACTTTAAAAGAAATAAACTAAGTAAAAGTGAAATAGGTCGTTAAGACCATATCATGAGTTGACAGAAAAATCACTAGCGAGGCTGAGTGGAAGTAGTTGCTGATTCAGGCGGAGGCATGTTAGCGGACGAACTGGTATGCTGACTCATAAACTGTGCCAGTCTCTGCTGACTCTCCACAGTTGGCTCGGGCATCGCTGAGAGCCCCGTAACAATTGTGTCAGCTTTGAGTTGAGTCGCTTTTCCCATTTGGAGGTTAGTCCGATCTCTTTCCGTTTGCAAGTGCGCCGTGTATTGGTCCAGAGGAAAAAGCACGGCAGGGGCGGTCGGTTCCCAGCAGGAAGGAAGTCCGGTTGTCGTGATTTCATCCCATACCTCGTCAAATCGTTCGACACTGTCGCCCACCTGTTGGAGGGCTCTTGAAGCTACTTCTCGAGCCTTCTCCTTATTGATGATATTATGACATTCGATGACCTCTGTAAATAGGCTGGAGATACTGTGTTTCTCCAAGTTGTTTGCCCTTAACGCGTAAAGAAATGAGATGTAATCCCCAGCATGTTGAGCTC
>JAXQQM020073819.1:0-12361 GCA_034641835.2 Pinus albicaulis | reverse complement strand
TATGGAATGTTGAAATTTCTGAAAATTTCAAAACAAACACTGGAGAATAAAACTCCCCTCTTCAACACAAAGAAAATATTAAAATTGCATTCACAGTGACATAGTTTCCACACGTAAAACAGATTTCTATTTCTTCAAAAACTGATACAAACTCTTCCTCAACACAGAGGGATTACAACTGTTGGACTGCTTCTAAGCATAGTGCCAGAATAACATACTTTGTGTCACTAAAAACATTCACTGTTGTGTATGCAAAAAATCTCACACTGCTGTGTAAAAACACAAAAAACTCTGTCTCTCTGTCTATATAAAAAAAAAAACATAATGACAACTCTCTGTCACACACAAATATCATTTCCGTGTGTTTTTGTTTCCCGCACTGCTGTACTTCTCATTCACTGTCCTTTGTTAAAATAAATTTCAACTCTGTCCCTCTTGTACTCACGGCACATTACAAAAACATATGACATTACATAATATATATATATATATATATATATTATATATATATATATATTATAAATATCATATATTTATAATATATATTTAACCAAAATAAACTTTACCACTGTAATAAACTTTTAACTCTCGGTTAAAACTAAAATGAAATTGCTATGTCATAAAACAAAACATTAAACATACGATGGGCAAATAATATTAAACCCAAAACTTTGTCAACGCATAATATGTGTGGGCCCCCGCTTACATCAGCAACTCCGAGGGGGTTCACAACCCTGCTTGCCCAACTTGCCAGACCCCCGCGGAATTGTATTGCCGCTTCATCTTTGCTTTCAATTGACCGCCTCAAACCTGTTCAACATACTGTTGCCTCCATTCTGCATTAACTGTGTTCGGTGGGGATTTTAATTGGTTGTTGCTACAGATAGAATGCAGCTCTCCCAAAGCTCCAACATTTAACTCGCGGCTGTCTAAATTCCCATCAAACTTAACTTCGCCGCCTTTCAATCTTTTCTCATTAACTCACTGTCCTGCAAACTTCTCTGGGCAGTTGGAAATTAAATTCCAACACTCCCCCTTAATTTCAACTGCTGGGTTTTCCTGCATACCCAGGCATTTCCTGAATTTTTCAAAACTGTTCTGAGCTAATGGTTTTGTGAGGATATCAGCTAATTGTTCCTCTGTTTTGCAATGATGCAAAACAATCTCACCATTGCTAACCAATTCACGTATGAAATGAAACTTGGTGTCTATGTGCTTTGTCCTTTTATGAAAAACAGAATTTTTTGACAATGCAATAGCTGAGCTATTGTCACAATGAATCATTGTCCCTTTTACATGTTCTTGGCACAAACATCTTAGCATTCTTCTCATCCAAATTGCTTGACACGCTGCTGTTGTAGCTGCCACATATTCTGCTTCTGCTGTAGATAATGCTACAATCGGCTGTTTCTTAGAAGCCCATGAAATGGCTCCTGAACCCATGTGAAAAACATAACCGGAAGTGCTCTTCTGATCATCTACACTTCCAGCCCAATCACTGTAAGTGTATCCAACTAATTCTGAATTTTTTGAAGCTATATATAAAATACCAAATCTTTTTGTACCTTTAACATACCTCAGAATTCTCTTTGCTGCCTGCCAATGTGCTTCTGTTGGCTTCTCCATAAATCTGGAAATTAAACTAACAGCATGCATAATATCCAGCCTAGTTTCAGTCAAATACATGAGGCTGCCAACTATGCTTTTATATAAACTTGGATCAAAATCCTTGCTGCTGTCATCTGTACTCAGCTTCAATCCCATTACTGTGGGAGTAATTTCAGCTTTGCATTCCTGCATATTAAATCTTTCTAAAACTTGATTCACATACTTTGCTTGAGAAATAAAAATCCCTTTTCCATTTTGTTCTACTTCTATTCCTAAGAAGTATCTCAGCAAACCCATGTCAGTCATTTCAAATTCATCTTTCATGACTGTTTTAAAATTTTCAACAAGGTAATCATCATTACCTGTAAAAATTAAATCATCAACATACGAAACAACAATGAGCATCTTACCATCTTTTTCTTTGATGTAGAGGGTGGGTTCTCCCTCACACTTTTCAAATCCATTTTCTAGTAGATAGGAATCTATCCTACTGTACCATGCTCTTGGTGCTTGCTTCAGCCCATAAAGAGCTTTCTTCAATTTGCAGACCTTATGCTCTTGGCCTTTCTTCTCATATCCAAGAGGTTGTTCCACATATACCTCTTCCATTAAAACTCCATTTAAAAATGCAGATTTTACATCCATATGGTATACTTTCCATTTGTTTTGTGCTGCTATGGACAACACTGCTCTTACTATCTCCATTCTTGAAACCGGTGCAAAAGTTTCTTCATAATCAATCCCATACTTCTGCTTATAACCCTTGACAACAAGTCTGGCCTTGTGTCTTTCTATTTTTCCTTCAGCATTGCTTTTGGTATTATAGACCCATTTAACACCAATGGCTTCTTTACCTTCTGGGAGATCAACCAACTCCCATGTTTTGTTCTTCTCTATGGCATTTATTTCATCATCCATAGCTTCTATCCATTTTCTATCTTTAATAGCATCTTCAAAATGAATAGGATCATCAACTTGACAATACAAAGCAAATAGGGAATTCATACCTTCATTTGTTGCTCCCTTCTCATAGATTTCTCTAATACTTTTGAATTTTGTTCCTCTTTCACTTGGTGTAGCCGTGCTTGATGAAGCGCTCAATTCTGCCCCATGTGGTGTGCTTGTTGATGCACTCCCGCTTCTTCTCAAGGGTGTTCTTGCTACCGCTTGAGGCATTCCTTGATGTCCCTGTGTTGGTGGAGGTTGTGCTACGGATGGGTTGTTAATTTCAACCACATCTTCTTCATCTTCATCATGAGATAAACAGCTTTTAACATTAACTGTTTTCTCAATGCTTCCATCCCATGCTTCCTCTTCAATAAATTGCACATCTCTACTTATTACAAATTTCTTTGTGGATGGGTTATATAACCTATATCCTTTGGAATCTTCACAATATCCAAGGAAAATACAATTCTCCCCCTTACTATCCAACTTCTTTCTCAACTTGTCTGGAATATGTGCATATGCCACACATCCAAAAAATTTCATGTGGGTGACTCCTTGTTTTCTGCCACTCCACGCTTCTTCTGGAACTTTGCTCATCACTGCTTTTGTGGGACATCTATTTAAAATATACACAGCACAGTTTTCTGCTTCTGCCCAATATTCATTCGGCAAGTGTTTTGCCTTTATCATACTTCTCACCATTTCCATTATGGTTCAATTCTTCCTTTCAGCAACTCCATTCTGTTGCGGTGTGTACCTTGTGGTAAAGTTCTTGTGAATGCCGTTCTCTCTGCAAAAACGCAGAAATTCCTTTGATATATATTCTCCTCCTCTATCAGTTCTGAGTACTTTAATGTGCAGTCCACTCTGTTTCTCTACAAGAGCTTTAAAGTGGCAAAATTTTTGAAAAACTTCACTCTTATATTTCAGAAAATAAACCCACACTTTTCTTGTGAAATCATCTATGAAGGTTAGCATGTAATTGCTTCCTGAAACTAATGCTGTTTGCATCGGCCCACATAAATCTGAGTGAATGATCTCTAAGGGTGCTTTCGCCCTTATTCTTTTCCCTGACGGAAAATTTTCTCTGTGTTGCTTTCCCAGAATGCAGCCTTCACATAGGCTGTCAGGCTTCTCAATCAATGGTAAACCTCTTATCATTCCTTTCCTGTGCAACAGATTTAATCCTCCGAAATTGAGATGTCCAAATCTCAGGTGCCATAACCAATTTACATCTTTCTCTTCCTTCTGAAAGGCTTCTTGTGTTACAGCTGCTATACTCTTTTCTTTTCCCTTCAAGTCAATGTTGAGCTTGAGTGGAAACATTCTATTGCTGGTCATTTGTATTTCAGCAATAATTTTCTTTCTTGGAGGTATATCTTTTATTGTGCACACATCATCTCTGAATATTACATTGTAACATTTGTTTATGAGCTGCCCAACGCTCAAAAGATTACATTTCAAACCTGGAACATAATACACATCAGGGACAAATTTCTGCTCACCATTTCTTGCTCGAATACTAACTCTGCCTTTTCCTTTTACAGATATTTTAGTATCAGTCCCTTTGGTCACTTTAGATTTTACTTCTTCATCTAGATTGGCAAACATTGCTCTATTTCCAGTCATGTGATTACTACATCCTAAATCTAAGAACCAAACATCATCTTCTCTATCTTGTGCTACATTACATGCTAGCAGCACATTACTTGGGTTCTTTTCTTCTTTTGCTACATTAGCATTCTGCTTATTTTTCATGTCATTTTGCTTCTTTCTACATTCATTGGCATAGTGCCCATATTTTTTGCAATAATAACATTGGACATTGGATTTGTCATACCTTTGTCCATGAGCATGTTGGTGTTGATGTCCACCTTGCTGGCTGTTGCATTGGCCATGGCTCTGATTTTCATTGTTGCTCCTTCCATGTGAATGTGAAGGGTTGTTCCTTCCACCTCTGTTTTGACTTCTGCCTCTTCCTCTTCCTTTTCCTTGACCTCTTCCTCTTCCTAAAGGCATTTGGGTCTTGAAAGCATGTTCAAGAGATGAGGTTTCATCTCTGCTTAATCTCTGTTCATGAGTTATTAGTGAGGCATGCAGTTCATCCACTGTGAACTGTGAGAGATCTTTGGTCTCTTCTATGGTGGTAACAATTACATCAAACTTTGAGGGTAAGCATCTCAAAAGTTTCTCCACAATCCTTCTTTCTTCAAGAGTTTCTCCATGGGATCTTATCTGATTTACAATCCCAATCATATGTGTAAAAAATGTATCAACATTGTCTGACTCTTTCATGCAAAGAGTTTCAAAATCCCTTCTCAGCAATTGAAGTTTTGTTGTCTTAACTTTCTCCATACCCTGATAAGCTACTTTCAGAGTTTCCCATGCCTCCTTGGATTTCTTAGCTGCTGCTATCCTTGGAAACACACTCTCACTTACAGCTTGATACAAATAGAAGAGGGCTTTGGCATCCTTCTTTCTATTGTTCTTCAATACATCTTTCTCTGCTTGACTTAAGGCATTAAAAGCCTGCTCATCAGCTGGTTCTGTAAAACCATCTTCTACAAGTTCCCATAGGTCTTGTGAAACAAACAGGGCTCTCATGGTAATGGCCCAATAATCATAATTCTTTCCATTAAATTGTGGAAGTTGCACATTTCCAAGACTCATTCCTGTACTTGGTCCAGCCATTGCTATTAAACTGAACTTAAACAAATTATATTTCCTTCTCTGAAAGAAAAAACTCTGTTAAACAAAAACAACTCTGTTATCTTTGAGAAATACCTGAACTTTGACCTCTGTTGAGTTTTTCACACTGCTGGAGAAATCACTGCAACAAATATTCTTCTTCAGCTTCTTTGAAACCTTCAAAGAGCCTAACCTGGCTCTGATACCATGTTGAAATTTCTGAAAATTTCAAAACAAACACTGGAGAATAAAACTCCCCTCTTCAACACAGAGAAAATATTAAAATTGCATTCACAGTGGCAGAGTTTCCACACGTAAAACAGATTTCTATTTCTTCAAAAACTGATACAAACTCTTCCTCAACACAGAGGGATTACAACTGCTGGACTGCTTCTAAGCACAGTGCTAGAATAACATACTCTGTCTCACTAAAAACATTCACTGTTGTGTATGCAAAAAATCTCACACTGCTGTGTAAAAACACAAAAAACTCTGTCTCTCTGTCTATATAAAAAAAAAAACATAATGACAACTCTCTGTCACACACAAATATCATTGCTGTGTGTTTTTGTTTCCCGCACTGCTGTACTTCTCATTCACTGTCCTGTGTTAAAATAAATTTCAACTATGTCCCTCTTGTACTCACGGCACATTACAAAAACATATTACATTACATAATATATATATATTATAAATATCATATATTTATAATATATATTTAACCAAAATAAACTTTACCGCTGTAATAAAATTTTAACTCTCGGTTAAAACTAAAATGAAATTTCTATGTCATAAAACAAAACATTAAACATACGATGGGAAAATAATATTAAACCCAAAACTTTGTCAAGGCATAATATGTGTGCGCCCCCGCTTACATCAGCAGCTCCGAGGGGGTTCACAACTCTTCTTGCCCAACTTGCCAGACCCCCGCGGGATTGTATTGTCGCTTCATCTCTGCTTTCAATTGACCGCCTCAAACCTGTTCAACGTACTTCTGCCTCCATTCTGCATTAACTATGTTCGGTGGGGATTTTAATTGGTTGTTGCTGCAGATAGAATGCAGCTCTCCCGAAGCTCCAACATTTAACTCGCGGCTGTCTAAATTCCCATCAAACTTAACTTCGCTGCCTTTCAATCTTTTCTCATTAACTCGCTGTCCTGCAGACTTCTCTGGGCAGTTGGAAATTAAATTCCAACATGGAATAACCTTTTTGTGACCCACCGATATTATTAAAAAAAAATAAAGCAACAAATTTTTACACTTCTCTGCAGTGTCCATATAAATAAAATAAATACAATTTAACTGCTCATCACACTTTTATAGCGTGGCTGCATTGCATAAATTTTCAATTCTATAAGTTTGTCTTCATCAAAAAACTTCTCGCTTAGTGTGGAGAGTGCGCTTTAGCGTAGTTGCAAACAAAAAAAGGCCCCCTCTTTTTTTTAACATTGATCTAGTGGAACACAATTGGCACCTCTCATCAGAATGATAAAGCCACTCGATTTATCAATATTGTTGCTCAACACAACTACAGCCAGACTCTTGTGTTCACGCCTTCATCAATTTGGCCTCCACGCAGACAGAAATTCGACCCTCAGTTATGCATCGTTTCCCAATCACAACATTTAGTCTCCAAATTATTCATGGTTTCACACACTCCTTCGAGCAACTTGCCATATCTCCTCACACTAGATGGTCTCGTAAGCACTTGCGAATCTCAGCAGAAAGAAAAAAAATACGATCAAAATCTACAAGTAGACAGGAACCTTTACTGCTCGGTCCAAGAAACAGGGGAACACAGACAAATTCTCCTTTTGTATCGTCTCCACACTATCATGCACAAAGCCACTCCGCGATGGCGTCTCCTTCCTGCGGGATCTGATATTTCCTTCAACGCCAAGGATCCTTCATTATAAAGTTACGTCCAATCAAGAGATTGTAGAATATGTGTATATATTCAAATTCTTATCTTCGTTCATACTATGTCACTAATGCAGCATCCCCAATCCCTATTAATATGACACATTTGAATACCCATTTATTCATTATTATCTTTTCTGCAGTATTGTCAACATGTTTCCCTGCAAGTTGATCATCTCCTTCCTTCTGCTGCTTCTGCAAGTCGCTGTAATAGTGTGTAAAGAGGATGATGGGATACTCATCACACTTCACAGAAATGAAGAGTCTGATCTCCATGCAGACGTAGTTGTGCAGGAGGACCAACAGTACGAAAAACTTGCCAGGATCATGGAAGCGTCCAAGAATCGAGCCCGGGCACTAAAGCCCGAGATGCATCTTGGGCACAGAAGCATGAGCAAAATGGATCGTGGAAGCGTCCATATTTTCCATGGGAACTCCTCCACAGGATCTATCGGTTCTCAGGATCTATCACTGCCAGTGTCCATGAGAAGCGATAGATCCTGTTGAGGAGTTCCCATGGAGACCCGTACCTGCGGGCATACAGAGGCTCCCCATGTTTTCATTATTTCCCATTTTGCTCATTTTTCTGTGCACACGATGCATATCGCGCTTCATTCTCGGACGCTTCCACGATCCTGGAGAGTTTTTCGTACTGTTGGTCTTCCTGCACAAGTACGTCTACATGGAGATCCGACTCTTCATTTCTGTGAACTGTGATGAGTATCCAATCATCCTCTTTACACACTATTACAGCGACTTGCAGAAGCAGGAGAAGGAAGGAGATGATCAACTTGCAGGCCAACATGTTGACAATACTGCAGAAAAGCTAATAATGAATAAATGGGTATTCAAATGTATGATATTAATAGGGATGGGAAGCTATTTTATTATTATTATGAGATAGGGGACAAAGATTCATTTCGGTATAGCTATTTGATTGGACTGTTAAGTTATTTGATTTGATTGTTAAGTCTATCAAGGCATACGTACTTTATTCTTTTGGTTATTTGATTTGAGTATTAAGTCTACCAAGGCATATATACTCTATTCTTTTGGTTTTGAACCTGTAAACTCTTACAGAAAAAAAACACATACTCTTAACCATTAAATTCACTTTAATAACATCTTATGAACCTACATAAAAAAAATTGAAAATATACACATATTTTACCTTCTCTTGATTCGACATAACTTCATTAATATAAGCCATCTTCTTTTCTTCCACCAAATGAGAAGTAGTAATGTAACAATGGCTAATCAAAGTCCACGACGTCGTTGTCATTGTAACAGGGTAATCAAAGTCCACGAGGTCGTTGTCATTGTAAGAAAGTAGAGTTTGTTTTGGCAACCATTTGCTTTCACGCACCCATTTAATTCACTGCAGGGATACACATTTTACCTTTATACGTCTAGCAGTGGTTAGTCAAAGTTGGAAATATTTAATTCCTACTTGTCTATGGTTGTAATTCTCCATTTTAGGAGTTTGTTCCTACATAATAGGAATTAGCTAGAATATAGTTTCTCCTAGTTTAGTGTGTGGTTGAGAGAATCTCTCAACCACACTACTGTACGTCTAAGATAGAATTCCTATCTTGAGACTTTTGCTTGTATAAATATGTGTGTAATTTCCTTCATTCATAAATAGAATATATAGAGTGTGTGTATGTGTGTATACACTCTCCAGGTTCTCACCTGGAGAGCTATTTTATCAATAGCTAATTTTATCATGGTATCGGAGCTTCAGAGCTCGTAAGGGCCTGGGCCTCGACCCCTCATGGGCTGAGGGAAATAGCAGATAGAGAGTTTTGTTTGCAGTTTATTTTTCTTTGGTTTTGTCCATCTGAGGAGTGCTGCCTACCTGAGGAGTAAGGGCAGCATGAGAGTCGTGGAATCGTGCTAGCGTGAGGAATCCACCTGTGTCCACCTGCTCATTTGAATCTGTCAGTATTTTGAAAGTTGCGAACTGTTGCAGGCATTTGAATCTGTCACTTAACACTGGTTTGCATTTTTTGTCTGGACTTAGTATGATTACCAGTCTTTTCATTTGTGGGTCCAACCGAATTGTATGATAAAAAAAAAATTCCCCAGCTTGTGAAATCTGAAATACCCCATCAAAATGGTCTGCTTTGTATCTATTTCAATATCAAGGACCAGATCCTGAATCGGATCTGTTAGGGGCATTTGCAGCGAAATTGTGCAAAAGGGTTTCATCCAGATTCGAACTCGAGACCTCCAAGATGATGCAAATGACCTTTTACTGGGGGAGATAGGTGACCGTGCTGTTCGACGGCTGGAAGACTCAATCATGGCTTGGTTACTCGCTTACCCTTGTGTGCCATTATTTCTTTTCAGCGGCAATGTGATCATTTCATGGGTTCTTTTAGATCCCTGGAGCGCACTAAAGCCGAGTTCGAATTCCGGTTCGGTGGGTTTGCCGATGCTGGAGTAGAACGCTGCGTGTGAAGAATTGAGGTTGGTTGTGTCGAGAAGCCACAGATTAAACGCCGGCCGCTTCAGTGAAGACGAGACCTTGACGGCAATAGTAGTGGACAGCTCGTATGTGCTATTTTATCTCCAGAGGCTAACAAGGAGTTGCACTGTTGTACGCAGATTCCAACGCACATAGAAGTCGATTGAACTATCAAATTCCTGAACACATAATATCATGAAGTGCCTGCCTGTGTGTGTCGAGGATTGTCAGCAGAATTCGTGTTATGTGGCATGACTAATCTATGCAGTGGGACGTTCTACGATTTGGCCACTTAGAATGCACATTGGAGGTAATGCATATTTCCATGAGTAGGAAACAAAATCAGTGTGCATATGCTCATGGATCGATCTGTTGGTAGTTGAGTTATCCAATCATTTCTATTTGCATACTGAAGACTTTCCTGAGGAAGGCCAAATCTATAGTGGTAAATTTTGATATGAGGAGACCAAAATATTAGTGATAGATCTGACCATATCTTTTGCTACAGACACACCAAATTTCGATGTTCAGGAGGTTGAATTGTCACAGGTTTTTTAGGTTGTAAGAAGGGGTTGAGTAGCTATTGTTTTGAGGTATCATGTTGGGTTACATCGCCAATCCGAATCCATTTATGATAGTTGATTTTGCTGCTGATGTTTTCACCGCTGTTGGAGGACACATTTAGCCATAATTGCATGGTTGAATTCCCTATACAAGATTTTGGTATCTTGTGACATTTAGTTTGGGCAACTACTGTCACGAGTGTTAGTCTTTGTTGGAATTGCCCATTCCAACAATAGACAAATTTATTTGCAGGAATGAGTTACTACCAGATACGATGATGACATGACAATGAAAATGGCATCAAAGGGTAGTGGTTGGAGCTGCATGATGATCGCGTTCATGTGTGCCTGGTGTAATCAGGGTAGTAGATGGTGATGGAAAGTGGCGAGCATGAGGCAGCATGCTTGAGAGCAGTAACTAGCCTTGATACTGTAGGGGAAGTGGCATTATGTTGCCAAGGGAGTGGATACTGAAATGTGACGAAGGATTAGACTGTGGAGTCCTGGATTACTGTTCTTGAAGGGAAAATTGTGTTTTCTTCGTGTGGCTGTGAGTGCCTATGTTTCAGTTTCTTTATCAGTGGACCCTCCACAGGTATCGTTGGAATGGTTATTGGTATGCTTGGAAAATAATCATCTATGGGCAGAGATAGAGAAATTAAATTTGAAGAGTTTATGTTGTATTTTCTTGGAATCATATTATTGAGCCTTATTGAGCCTAGCTAACTCAATGTAGGTAGAGTTATTTTGTTAGAATTCATGACTCTAACAAATGACAGGATCAGCATGGAATTCCAAGAATTCATTTGACAAAGACAAGGATGCCCAGGATGCAGGAGAAGATGTGGTAATGAAGCAACAACAACGTTTATGGTGGACAGTAAAATATATGTTTGTTTGAGTTAGTGTGGTTTGTGGAATAGACTCCCTAGCATGTTATAAGCAAGTCCAGTTGTTGTAATGGTCATTGTATGTACCCAGAAACTCCAAATGTTGAAATATGGAATGTAAGCCTGGTAAAGGCATTTGAAAGTTCGTGGTGATCTTAAAACCACTTTGTAATGGTTTATGGTCAGCATGAAACCATCTTTTGTCACTGTAAAGTGATGGTTGGTGGTGATCCAGAAACCATCTGTAGAGCCTTTGTGGCTGGTTGCCTTTGTGGCTGGATCGCCTTTGTGGCTGCGTGTACACGAGAGCTTTGTGCTTGGGAGAGCAGGTGGACTGCAGTAACACCTGGCTCAGTCTCAGATGACTGATCGATCTCTGAGAAGAAGGGGGTTGGTGTGCTTTCTTCACTGACAGTTGTGCTGAGAAGCGCAATTGGCGCAACTGTTTAGTACATACTCGTGCCAACACGTCAAATCACGGGAATGGCGCGGAAGCGCACGATTTTTTCAGGAAGACGCCAACTCAACTTCATGGGGGTCCGCGGGAAGCCTCATCTTCGTTTGACGATTTTCGGAGAAGCAAATCGGAGATGTTGCGGACCTATCCGGGAAAGGCAGATTGGAAGATCCGCGGGAAGCCTCAACTTCGTTTAACGATTTGCGGAGAAGCAGATCGGAGAAGTTGCAGATCTGTCCGAGAGAGGCAGATTGTGTTTTTGGAGGTTCTGCACATGCAATTCGCCTGATGGCGGTGGATTTGTAGGTACATATATGCAGTGATAACGGTCGACAGAATCATGTATGCGAAGGACATCCTACAGGACTAACGGTTGCAGCGGTTGGTACCCATGTATTCCGGTAGATGGTTGCTCTTTTATATGGACGTCAACATATTTTTTGTTATGTTTGACCACAACCAGACTTTGTGAATCACTATCATGACAAGTAGTCATTAAGGGGGGGAGTTGGAAATATTTAATTCCTACTTGTCTATGGTTGTAATTCTCCATTTTAAGAGTTTGTTCCTACATAATAGGAATTAGCTAGAATATAGTTTCTCCTAGTTTAGTGTGTGGTTGAGAGAATCTCTCAACCACACTACTGTACGTCTAAGATAGAATTCCTATCTTGACACTTTTGCTTGTATAAATATGTGTGTAATTTCCTTCATTCATATATAGAATATATAGAGTGTGTGTATGTGTGTATACACTCTCCAGGTTCTCACCTGGAGAGCTATTTGATCAATAGCTAATTTTATCAGTCAACG